>LZPO01097635.1:10617-28202 GCA_001675575.1 Neotoma lepida
GTTTTGTTTCTACTTGACATCCTGGAGTAAATAACATCTCAAACTTCCATTACAGAGTTTATAAAAAAGTTGTTGAGTGGTCAAAAGGAAAGAAGGGTACATGTTCTGTGTTGGATTTTCAGGGACTTTACAACATCTGTTTGCTCCAAAATGTTNGAATGCAGTATATCTGTGGTTCACTATCATTTAGGCTATAAATTCTTAAGTAAACATTTCGAAGGCTGGCTGAATANACACTAAAGAGAACACTTGACTGAGAGCACATACCTGAAGGTCATGGGAAGGTCAGAAGGAAAAATCATGGGAGAAGAAAATTCCCAGAGAAGCTATACAGAGAAGATATCTGAGGTCAAACCTTCACACTGTCACATGCCATCATCACAACTAAAGCTTTTGTTTTCATTGTTAATACAGATCTTGCAGAATAGGAATACCAAAATTGATGGTCTGTTGTTTATTGTCAGCCATGTTGACTTTTTTCCAGCATGATACAAAGGTATAGTTAAAGAAACATTTTTGCACATGTAACCTGGTNCAGACACAGGGGAAGACAGTATTCTCTCATGTGAACTAGTCTGCCTAGGCCACACATACTGGAAATAACATTGATATAAACCATGGCTACAGCCGTGAGTACCTTAGACATTGCAAGACAGAGTAAGAATTATGTTTTAGCAATTACGATAATCCTTGAGAAAGGCTAAAATATTTCAGTTTAATTCTCATGAGCCCATATTGCCCTTTCTTTCTTGTGCTACCATCTCTACCAGCTTGATTCTATAGGGTCAGTAGTGGCCTGCTCCATGGCACAGACCTGGCTTGCTTTCTGTTTTCCTGAAAGGTACCATCACAAAAACACATCTTTGATCTGAACTTCATAGCATATTCATGGGTATTGACTTTGTNTAATTTCTGACCCCTCAGTCATATCAATTCAAAAACANCTACACATNAATTTCCCTAGATTCTCTATTCTGAATGTGGCAATAGTCTGGGCAAGATTAATGAAAGATCTCAAAAATAAACTTTCAGTTGGGAAATAAAAGAGATAAAAATTGTTTTCTGTCCTGTGCTAAAGCAAGAGTCAGATGCAGCACACAGAGTAGAGAAGGTTGGAGGGGAATTGTTGCTCTGCTCACTGACTTTTAAATCANGGTTCTAGAGCAAGTACCCTGCAGAAGTCAGTCACCCAGCAGCATGGATCANCTCAAATGTCAACTCCACAAAACCAGGTTTTAGAGTTTATTTTAATGTTTTAAATTGACTCCTTGAGAATTTTAATCAAGTATACAATGTAGTGTGATCACATCTACCTTCCACTCCCAACTCTTCCCAGACCCCTTAATTGCATCTCCCTCCCAACTTCATGGGCCCTCTTAAAACAACAACAACAACAAAAACAAGCAAACAAAAACACCAAGTCACTGAGTCAGCTCAGTTCTGCTGGTATGCAAGGTTGTAGGGCCATCCTATACAGGAAAAAAAGTACCTTCTCAGGCCTGAAGAAAACAGACTTATCCTCCCNGAGCAGCTATCAATAGCCAGTGCTNCTCAGCTAGGGGCGAGATCTTGTGAACTCCTCTTCCATCCATGTTGAAACTAGATGGACTCAATCCTGCGCAGGTTTTGTGTGTTCAGTTTCAGCTGTTGTGAGTTCATGTGTGCAGTGGTCCTGACCCTGTCATGTGCAGAGGACATTCCAAGAACCCACTTTCAGTCCATGATGGCACCTTAGCCATAACACCAGGGTGCTAAGACTGCTGGAATGCTTAAAGAAGGAAGCCAGAGACCCCTGAGGGATCATGCACCAGGCCATGGGACTGCCAACCTGTGTGGGAATTGCTAAATCTTCAGATTNTTGTCAAGCTGTCATTCAGAAACCTGTGGTTTATGAAAAGAATACTGTTTTTCTATGCAGTCAATATTTCTGTGTTTTGACAGACAGAATCAATAGGTTCCATCTGTTCGGCTGGGTCCAAACTATCATACTGCCGCTCAGTGTTCAGATATTCTTGGTTCAAAATAATATTTTAAACCTATGATTTGTAAAACCCCACTTAGTATGGATCCTCCACATCACTCATGCGTGCAGAACCCAGAGCAGGTNTGGAGCCTGTGGATGCTGTCTCCAAGATCTCTTCTACCCTCAGCTGTGAAGGGCTGGGATTCTGATGTAGCACCATGACTTTANGCCTTTAAAATGTATATTTAATTATATCCACTGTGTAGATTTAAGGATTTACCATTAAAAATAGCTATCCTTTTTAAAGGTTGAAAATCAGCCTTGAAAGTAGCAGGAATGGTTCCTTTACCCCCNTACTGTTTCCAAAAGTACCCCAAGATCAGGCTTTTATTTTAAAAATGTATTTTATACAGATAGGCAGTCTGTACAAAAGTCATCTAAGGTCCCAGTTTAAAGCACCCTGTAAAGGTTTATCTCTTGTAATCTGATGTCTACACATCACTCCTGAGGTTTTGGGGGTTCATAGATTATGCATACAAATATAACGTCCTGGTGCTGGGGTTTTATTTGTCACTTAGAAGCTGGACAGTGGAAAGAGCTCTCTAAAGGAAATGAGTTAGTAGTGGTGCCTGTTAAGTTTCTGTCAACCTGATGCAGCTTAGCTCATCTGGGAAAAGGGATCTCAAATGAGGCACTGTCTCCATCAGATTGGCCTGTGGGCATATCTTGAATAATAATTGATATGGGAGGGCCCATGCCACAGTGAGCAGTGCCATCCCTGTGCAGGTGGTTCTGGATTGTGTGAGAAGGCCATTGAGAGCCANGCAGTAAGCAGTGTTCCTCCATGATCTCTGCTTCATTCTCTTGTCTCCTGAGTTTTCCCCCTTTTTGAGTCCTGCCCTGACTTCCCTCAGTGGCAGACTATGACATGGAGGTGTAAGCTAAATAATCCTTTCCTTCCTCAGGCTACTTTTGGTCAGTGTTTATCATAGCGACAGAGAAGCAAACTAAAACAGAAACCCGACAAGAGTGCATTAATTTCCATGCCACTCCAGGCCTAGCTACAAAAGCAGATTATGGCTTCTCCCTACTCTGAGGAGAAGAGGGACTCGGGGTCTGTGCCAGTGCTTCCAGTTTCTGACTCTGAGCACTGAATGAAGCCTAAGGACAGACATGTAGACCAACACAATAGGATAGAAGGCCCAGAAACAAACAGCCATGGCCGTGTGATCTTCATCAGAGGGTAAAGTACAGGCATTGAGTTAAAAGATTACCCTTCAACAAACAGTGCCTGTAAAAATGGATTTGCATGTGTGGAAACCAGATCTGTATGTCTCACCCTGGACAATAATCAAAATGGACCAAAGACCTTGCTAGGGTTGAAACTTTGAAACTGGTGCAGGGAAAACTTCAAGATACAGGTCTAGGCGTGTGCCTTCTGAAGATGAAGGAGCTAATTCTACCACTTGGTGGGATTATGTGCAAATAAAAAGCTTTATAGCAAAGAAAGCAATCACCAGAGAAAACAGACAGCCTGCAGGATAGGAGAAATCTTTTCCAACTATANATCAATGAGATTAATATTTAGAAATATAATTTTTTTAAAGAAATGTAAAATTTAGATTCCCAAAGTACCACTAAGTCATCAAATTAATCAATGGGTAAATGAACTGAATAAACCATTCTCCAAAAAGGAAATAGAAATGGCCAGTAAATATATGAAAATTTGTTTTAATCACCTGAGCCATCTAAGAAAAGCAGACTAAAACTCTCTTGAGATTTGCTCTACCTCAGTCAGAATGACTTCCCTCTATAAAATAAATGACAGCAAATACTAGGGAGAGGACACACAGGTACAGCCATTGTGGAAGTCAACAAAGGGGTTCCTCAAAGAACTAAAATAGATCTACCATATTGTCTAAACATATAATTCCTGGGTACACACCTAAGGACTCTATGTACTACCACAGGGAAACTTGTACATCCATGATCCTGCTGCAGTATTTTCAACAGCTAAGGAAAAAAAAAACAGCCTAAATGTTCATCTACAGAAAGGATAAAGACCTTGTGGGGCATGTGTGTGTGAGAGTGTGTGTTGCGGAATATTTAACTATGTAAAGATGTGTTACATTTGTTTAATTATGTAAAGATGTGTTGCATGTGTTTTCCTTGCCTGCCTAAGGCACCTGGTTGGTCTAATAAAAAGCTGAATGGCCAATTGCTAGACAGGAGAGGGATAGGTGGGGTTGGTGGGCAGAGAGAATAAGTAGGAGGAGAAATCTAGGCTCAAGAGGAGAGAAGAAGGAGGAGATGATGAGGGAGAATGAGAGGGGCATGCCCAGGGGCAGAAGCCAGGCAGCTGCCAGCCAGACATGAGAAGCAGTGAAAGATACACAGAAGGAAAGAAAGGTATAAAGCCCCAAGGCAAAACCTAAATGAAGAGAAACAGGTTAAGTTATAAGAGCTATCAAGAAAAAAGCATCAGATAAGGCTGAGCATTCATAACTAATAATAAGTCTCTGTGTCATGAGANGGGAGCTGGTGGGTGGCCCAAAAGAAAAAGCCTGGCANGAGTGTGTGCGTGTGTGTGTGCATGTGTGCATGTGTGTGTATGAAAAGAAAGCATGATTTTGAGTAGGGTGTATAAGAAGGATTTGTAGGAGGAACAAGAAGAGGGATAAACTTTTATTATATAAGTTCTAATAAAAATATTTATAAAGCTGGACATGCTGGCACATTCCTGCAATCCCAGCACCTGGGAGGGAGACGCAGAGGATCAAAAATTCAAGATTTGCCTGAGTTACATGAAATTTTCTCTCAAAAGCTCAAAACTAAAGCAAAGCAAGACCTGTTTTTGCAAAGTTTTTCCCGGAAGAAAAGCTCATGCCATGTGGTGCCAACTGGGAACTTAGAGCACAGATTTAATCATGCTGTTTGTTCTATCACACACCAAAGACTGCAAAAATGGGCCTTCGTAAACAAACCAATTAGAAGTAGATGCAGGACTTTTTTTTCACACTTAAAAAAACTTTTATTATCATGGAAAAGTGATTTCATAGTGGACCATAAGTACCACTAATTTTTTAGTTTTGTTTCATANCTTTAGTGTATTTTTGTCCCATTAAAGATTTTTTTAAAACATTGATTATGCCAAAAAGCATTTCTGAAAGACATATTCCAAGAGTAGGTTTAGAAGATAATTTTCCAAACCTGGGTGTGCTATTTGTTATAATGTTGATAACTTGAATTTACAGATGTTACAATGCATTTTAAAGATGTACACATACCTTTAATGTAAAATGTGAAAGGAAAAATATAAAAGTAATGCTTGTATATTTTAAGAAGAAACAATTCTGATTGAGAGTTTAGATTGAAGTAGGAATACAGACATGGGCACAAAGGGTTCCCAATGTTGGTCCCTGCATTCTGAGCATCCGGCCTAATGCCCTGTGTATGACAGAATGANACTAACTTTACATTCCTGGGACACAGGGTGAGATGAATTCTTGAATAGGGTAGTTGTCATCTGAGAATGACTTTGTGAAAAATGAATAATGCCGGCCCAAGAGTGCTGTACATCTTAGCATCATTGTATGCTCCTAAGCTGTTGCCTTTGCCAATGGTCCTGAGGTCTTTGCCCTATCACTGTGGCTTTTGGCTGTGGTGATATTTTGTTTGTGCTCTAACAAATAAAGCTTGCCTGGAGATCAGAGTGTGGAGCTAGCCACACTAGAGGTCAGGCAGTGGTGGCACACACCTTTAACCCCAGCACTTGGGATCTCATGTCTTTGATCNTAGTACTTGGGAGGCACATGCCTTTAATTCCAGCACTTGGGAGGAAGAAACAGGAAGTGATATGGCTGGGCNGAGAGAGGAAGTGATAAGGTAGGGTGGAGACAGGAGCTTGGGCCCCTTTCAGTCTTAAGATTGAGCAGAGGTAAGAAGTCTCTCTAGTAGCTGGCTCCTTTACTTCTCTGGTAAATCTTTCAGCATTTACCTCGATATCTGACTTTGGGTTTTTATTAAGACTACTTAGGATTTATGCTACATTTGCCAATGGTCCTGAGGTCTTTATGCTCCTTCACTGTGACCTTTGGCAATGGTCCTGAGGTCTTTGCTGTCTCTTCAGATTTTTCTGCTTCAAAAGCTTGAATTGATGATGCTTGTTAAGTTTAACTTTCTTTGAAGCTAATTTTGGAAATCTGGGAGAAAANTGAACAGCACATTTGTTCCTTGGATGGTCTGTAATTTTTGTGGCAAGATAATAGAGGGTATGTGACTATAGATTTTCATTTGAAACAAAAATAAGTAAGCAAAATGAATTAAAATCAACCTGTGATCTCAGATGGCTCCAATATGTGGGTATATTGGATAGAAGTTCATTTTAATTAAAATTTAAAACCTTCCAATGTGAAGGTTTTTCTTTCAGAAAATTTTAATGAAAGTCATTAAATTAATTATGCTGACAAGAATTTATTTTTTTAAATGAATAGTTCCTAATTTTTCAGACAATTATATTCTCCATGTAAGACAAAGGATCTTGGCCAGAGTATCTCATGGTTATAATTGATTAAAAGCTTTAGTTTTGCCTGGGGATTGTAGCATTCTCTATAAACACACGTGTATAAACAGGATACTGAGGGAAGATATGAGAAAGGTGCAATCCAAGGCAGCACACACTTCCACACTTCATGCCCAGGAAACTTGCTGAGTCTACAAAAGGAACTCAGATCTTAAGGGTAGATCCCAAGGTCTGGTGAAGCCTCCGGGAAATCTAGGACTCATACCCACAAGCCCACAAANGCAGGAACAGTGAGTTCCCCTTTAGCCAAAAATTGCTTTGCATATACTCAGCAGCACCATACACAAGTCCTTTCTTAAAGTAGATAGTGATGTGTAGTTCCAAATAATTATCAGAAAACAAAACATTGTAACAATTTGCATTCAATACTTTTTTTCCTTTTCTGTGACACAGTGCTCGACATCATCTTATGGGTCAGAAGTTTATTTGGGCCCAAGGTTTAGTCTACTGTCCATCACAGTGGATGGTACAGCAGTTGGGGCACGTCCCATGGCCCCTGACATCCTGGCATAGGAAACAAAGTCCAGCCAGACAGAGGGACAACCTAGAATATTCGACACCCACAACAGCTCGCCATCTCTGTTCACATGCTGAAGCTTCCCCAACAGAGCCACCAGCTGGGGACAAGTGTTCAAAGACACAAGTGTGTGGGGAAAAACTTCAGGTTCAAACCACCATAGAATGATTTGAAAAGACTAAAATAAGTAACTGTGCACTTACCAAGTACTAAGAAAGGCAAAGAACTCCGATGTCAACTGTGAATGTGTCTAGTTCCTCCACATTCAGTAACTGTGCTATGTGAAGTTCAGGGCGGGCTTTCCTTGCAAGCCGTTGAATTGTTTTCAATGAATTTATATGTATTCCCCTAAGAGACACATTTTCTGCATACCGTTCTTCATCCTTCAGTTTCATCTGTCTTTGAGGACCATTCTCACCTGGCTGTCTTCTTCAGCCTACCTGTCCGGCTGCCTTTCTTGCAGTCAGTCTACGAAGCCTGGCTTCACCTTGTGGACAGTTTTCTGTCCTTGCTCGGACAGTTGCTCATTTGTTTGTGTCTGTGTGTGTGCAGTATGTCTATGTGTGCATGAGTGTGGGGTGTGCATGCTAGGGTGGANTCATGTGTCTCCCCCTTCTGCATCTCCTCATATTTTTGAGGCAGGGTTTCTCCTTGGCCTGGAGGTACCTGTTTCAACTAGATTGTCCTGCCAACAAGCTCCAGGTATCAATCTGTTTCCACTTTTCCAGTGCTGGGATTACAGGTGTGCCATGTCAGCTTGACTTTTACCTGGGAGCTGGGGCTCCAAGCTTAGGCCTCCATGCTTACACAGAAAGCACTTCATCTTGAGCTGTCTCCCCAGGCCCCTACAGAGTTTTTATCTAATATAATCCTCAAAATTAAAGTAGATCGCTTATATTCCATAATTATTGTTATGTTGTTTTCTGCTTGTCCAAAATTATTTTGTTCCTTTTATCCTCTCAAGGTCTAACTTCAGATAATAATATGCTGTTTTTATGTAAAATAGAAATGCAACAACTTAATTTTACTTTCTGTCTCACAATGTGTATGGTGTTGCTGAAATATTTTATTTCCCTTTATTTTTTGGAGTTATAAATTAACAACCATAAATTAGCTGCAAAACACTTTNCCATCTGCATACATATCCTGGTGAGCTGTTTCAGCTTCAATTCATCTCAAAATAATTTCAAATATTGTTCTGATTTGTTCTTTGATATACTGATTGCTTAGGAGTATGTGCTATAATTTCTACATATTTGTGAATTAAAATTACTACTGTTGCCTTTTTTTAACTTTAATCCGCTGTGATCAGAAAACTTATTTCATAATAATTTTTCTTAATTTTTTTTGTTTTGTTTTTAAGACTATTAATTACCTCACTTCCCCTTTCCCTTTCCTCTCTCTGGCCCCTGACCNGAATTCTTCTTTCCTGAGGACTAGATTTCATTGTACCAGAAGGCACCATGCAAGCTTCCAAAGGAGGGGTGCAAACAACAGTCCTATCCAGCTATGATATCTACAAACCACCACCACAACAAGCATGACACAATAATCCTAAGGATGTAATAGTGGCATGCAAACCTTGGTAGTAACCAACATCTCTTAATTGGACATGAGGACTGCTCAACAAGTAGGAAATCATGCCTGGTATTGGAAACCTATCCAACTACCCAGAGATAGTGAAGTTATGAATCTTGCCCGAGAACAATCACTACTTTACTAAACCAGCATAATCCCTAACTAAATTCTAAATATTTATCCTTATACCCACCTTATTTTTAAGATCAATTATTGTTTTATCTTTGGCACATTGGTTATGCCGTAATTTACTGCTATCTCAGCNAGCAATTCCAACNCCACGCTTACGGGTCTGCTTCTCTAGCAGTGGCCTGGCAGCCTGATGGGAATTCTGTTCCCGCAGTTCCCGGCTCTGTTGATGCTGCTAACGGTAGCTTTAACTAAATCTCTATCATTCTATTTATAAATAAGGCTCACTGTTCAAAGGCTGGGTCACAATTAGCTAACATTTCCTTCTTGCTGGCATCCCCGAAAGTCCCACGTGTCTGCTTTGCCAAACCAGAAAAGGTTGTGCTACTCCAAACCCCACCCTACTACTACTTCCGGTGTCTCTCTATCTCTCCTGGAGGCCTTCTGATGCTCGATATTTACTTTCTGTCAATTAGTTGCTAACACAGCCTGCTGACCCGAGGGTAATTTTATTTAATTAGNGCAAATGCAAACTCGGGGTTCACAGTGTGATCAAATATCCCCCAACAATTAATTTATGTTATTAAGGTTCTTTTTAAATTTTTTAGTGTGTTTATATATAGGTACTTATTTGTACTCATGTGCCATGGCATACATGTGGTGACCACAAGTCAGTTTGTGAGCATTGGTTCTCTCATTCCACCATCTGATTTCCAGGGGTTGAGCTCAGGCCATCAAGCTTGGTGGCAAGCTTCTTTACTCCTTGAGCGATGTCTCTAGCTCATGTTTTCAAGTTTATTGAAGCTTCTTTTATGTCATATTATTTCTGTCATGGAGAATGTTCCATATATGCTCCATTATTGCTGTGATTTGGAGTATTCCTAAATGTCTGTTAAAGAACTTTTGTTCATTTATAAGGTTGATAAAATATTTATCAACCTTGTAATTATGTGTATAATGAAACTGACTACTAAAATCTCTCTTTTTGTTATAGTGTTTATTTCTCTCTTCAAATTTGACAACGTTTGCTTCTTGTGTTTTGGGGTTCTGTTATTCATTGCTTATATGTCTACAATTCATCTTTTTATTATTATGAAACATACCTATATAGAATCTTTAGTTATGGTTTTGATATAAACGTCTATTTTGCCTGATACTGGAATAGTTTGATCAAATCATATAATTTCTGTGTGTCACCCCCCCCATCTGCTTACCCTACTAGATATAATTTAAATATTCAAATGTAAAGTTGGTGTCTTTAAATAGCATGCCATCTAAATGTTTAACCCAGCTTGACAGCCTGCAGGTTGCTTCATGTTCCACACTTCATTGACATTGCTGCGTCATCACGGCCACTTACGTGATTCCCTTTCTGGTTTTGTTGGAATTGAGTAGGCAACTCATAAAACATTTGTTTGTAATTCCATACCATTTGTAGACACTGACAGAATAAATGATGACGAGGGTGTATTTGTAGGATGGACTATGCTTATTTACCGTGTACAGTTTATTCTTCTTTCAACATAATTTTTTATTGATTCTTTGTGAATTTCACATCATGTACCCCAGTCCTACTCACTTCTCAGTCTTTCCCTATCTGCCCTCTACACTTGTAACCTCCCCCCAAAAGGAAAATTAAAAATTAAAACAAAAAAACAAACAAAAGAAAAAAAACAACATAACTTGCAGACCCCTCTGGGCACTGACCTGCTCCTCTATAAATGCCAGCCGTCTCATCTCCAGTTCCTCCATCCCTGGACCACTCCACTCCTCCATTTTTTCCACCTCTCCATCACATGTTCCTTCATTGTCGTGGCATTGGGAACTGTGGTGAGTCATGCACAGTATACCCTGTTCCCCAAAAAGCTTTACTTACAAATGCTCCTTGCAATGAGTCACTGGTCTGCCTCAGGGCTTCTGGCTTCTGCTACACCATCGATGCTGCACAGTCACTGAGACTCCTCTCAGATATCCTGCTGTTGCCCTAAGTCACGGGGATCCTGTGTCTATGGTTCCACAGCCCTAGCCCCCTCACCTATTCTAGCAGCTCATAGATGGGGTAGGTCTTGGGGTGGACCTGCTCAAGGCCCTGGATCTGGGTGATAGCTGAGTGATATGAGTTCAAATATGCTCCATATTTGCTCCATATCAGCTGGGATCCCCACCTCCCACATGGGGCAGGACCAGCTCACTGGAGCCCATTCCACTGCCTAAGCCACTGCAGGTGTGTGTGGGGGGGTTCATGTGCATGCATGTGCTTATGTGTGGAGGCCATGGCAGAGTCAGGTTTCATGGGACTACACTTTAAATCATCTAAGAAAGGAGAAGAAATATCAACATACNNAGNCTGNTGGNATTATTTACATAATTACAGCATCCCTTGTTTTCCCTTGTGAATTCATCTTCAACCTAGCTCANTGCTTTTACTATTCCTGTCAAGGCAGATNGCTGACAATTTGTTCTCTCAGTTTTTGACAATTTAGAAATGTGTTTATTTTGATTAATTTTTAAAGGATGATTTTTGGTTACTATAATATTCTTGATTGTAAGCCAAAGCAATGTTGTCTGCTAATACTGACTACTCAGAAAATCCAGAAGGAACTCATGGGAGCCCAGAATGGTGAGGCCAGCCTGGGCACCATGAGGAGAATATGGGTCTTAAAAAAATAAAGAATACAAGATTTATTGGTTGACAGTCTTTGAATATTTATTCCACCACCTTATAGATTTCATTGTTCAAAATCACAAGTCAGTTGTCAATCATTTTGGTGCTATCTTCTCATGTGACAACACAGATGCTCTGCTGTGTTCTGTCTCCAGCAGCCGTTAGCTGGTGCAAAGCTCCCCTCAGAAGGAGCAGAGCTAGGTTGAAGCTTAAACCTCACCAAGACACTAAGAAAATATGCTAAGTGTTTTCTGAATACATTGCTTCACTTCCAGAGATTGAAATGATAATTTGTGCAGATAGAGAAATGGATCCCTGGCCATAAACCCCAAACAACCATGAACATTGTGAAATGCAAATGATTGGATTCTCTCCTGGAGCCTCCAGACAAAGTCCTGGTACCAACTTTCCTCTCCANTTAAGGTGATTTCAGCCTTCATGAGAGAATAAAAGTATTATGATTTAAGCCACCCAGGTTTATGGCAATATACTAAGGAGTCATTGGATTAAGACTCATATAGGATGCTATGTTGAGAGTCTATCCATTATTAATAGGTCATTTCTTATCTCTAAACTCTAGTCCACAGAGTGAGTGATTTAATNATTATTTGTCTATCCACTAAAAATGAAGTGGATTTTGGAATGATTTAAACTGTTTTTTTTTTTTAATCACCAGAACAAAGATCTTGTGAACACTCAGGTTTTAGTGGTAATAATCTTTATTATCTGAGGTGTTTTAGGGTTACTATTGCTGAAACACCCTGAACAAAAGCCAAGTTGGAGAAGAAAGGGTTTATTTGACTTACACTTCCACATCATAGTCCATTATTGAAGGAAATCAGGACAGGAACTCAAACACAGCAGGAACCTGGAGACAGGAGCTGATGCAGAGGCCATGGAGGAGTGCTGCTTACTGGCTGATTCCTTATGGTTTGCTCAGTCTACTTTCTTATAGAAACCAGGACCACCAGCCCAGGGGTAGCACTATCCACAATGGACTCCAGCCTTCTCCATCAATCGTTAATTAATAAAATGCTCCATATCTGGATCTTATGGAAGAATTTTCTTAATTGTTGTTCCCTCCTTTCAAATGACTCTAGCTTGTGTCAAGTTGACATGAAACTAGTTAGGGCATTGGATAAATATCAGGTACTGAGATTGCTACCTGGCATAGTAGACAGCATTTAGGAAGCCTGATAAAATATTTTACAACTAGCTTTATTCCTCTTCCATCCAAAGTAACAGGGTTATAGACTCCAGCCGCTTCCTCCCACATCCTGGATAACATTAATTTGTCTCATTTTTAAATTTTGCATCCCAGAGTTAATCACTTCATTGTACCTGCAGANAAATATAAGTTTAACTTTATTCAGGCTAAAGACACTTCTAAGATTCTGGCTTCATTCCCATGGAATCTGTAATACTTTTAAAACAGCTAGCTGCATTTCAGGGCAGCCAGGGTGTCCGGTGGCAGATAGCTTGGATGTAGCTACAGGAGGAAGGTGAAGTGACAGAGTTCTGAAGTTAGTGCTGGGCTGGGAAGGCAGCTGAGGGACTGAGCTTTTGCCTAGTGTGTGAGGCCCTGGGTATGAGCCCTAATATCATGACTGAAGTTCTGCCTTGGTGGCATAGAGAAGGATTTTACAGATCTAAATTCTGTTTTGTTTTGTTTTTTAAGTTATTGGTGTTTCCATTGTGCTGTGGTTGACAGCATGCTTATCACTTTACATCTTGTGCTGGCTAGTTTTATGTCAACTTGACACAAGGTAGAGTCGTCTGAGAGGAGGGAGCNTCAAATGAGAAAATGCCCCCATAAGATCAGCCTACAGGAAAGTCTGGAGGGCATTTTCTTACTTAGTGATTGNTAGGGGAAGACCCAGNGCATTGTGGGTGATGCCATCCCTGGGCTATAAGAAAGCAGGCTGAGCAAGCNNGGGAAAGCAAGCCNGTAAGCAGCACCCCTCCATGGTTTCTGCATCAGCTCCTGCCTCTAGGTTCCTGCTCTGTTTNAGTTCCTGCCCTGACTGCCCTCGGTGATGGACTGTGATCTGGAGGTGTAAGCCAAAATAAGCCCTTTCTTCCCTGAGCTGCTTTGGNCATGGTGCTTCATCACAGTGGTAGTAACTGTAACTAGGACANGTCTTGTGACAAATGGGAAACAACCCTGCTNGTCACAGCTCACCGGGACTTGGGAACATCTAGAGCTCCTNCCAACCTCAGCTCTATAACTNGTTCAACTCCTGCATTTGATATTCTGCAAGATTAACATCCATTATCTGTGAGCGGGTGGAGGGAGTGATTTTGATTTCCAGGAATGTTATTAAAAGTCTGAAGTTGTGCCAGGACAGAAGTATATATTAAACCCCAGGAAACAAATGTAGTATTTCTCCAGTCCTTTCTACTTGACACACAGTGTGCCAGGTGCACACAGCAATCATTTAATTTTTATGAAAACCAATGACATATAACTGTGCATTACCCCCATTAAACTGACAAAGAAACCAATATTTATAATGGTGTCCTGCCAATGTCACAAAACTAGCAGAATAATAGGATTTCTGCCTTATTAAATCAAAGCAAAAAGGACTGCATTACTGAAAGTATCAAGGCAGGTAAACTTNCAAGGGGTCGTTATTACTTGTAAAATNACTTTAATTTCAAATGGCTACTTCCAGGAAGTGTATTTGTACGAAATGATGAGGACTGGAATTTTTGTGGTACCACATAAAATANGCAGCTGACGTTATGATTTGTTTAGTCATGCTAGGAAAATGTATTGAGGATGGACTCAACCCACAGGAAAAACAATTGTTTTGTTAATAAATGCCAACAAGAAGACTGGCAAGATGGCTTAGTGGGTAAAACTTCTTGTGGCCAGGTATGACAGCCTGAGTTCAATTCCTGGGATCCACCAGAAAGGGACAACTCATCTAAGTTGTCTTTTGACCTCCACTTGTGCCATGGCATACCTGTCTCTCTCCCCTCATGCTTGGGCATGCACATACATGCAGGTGTACACACACACACACACACACACCCACACATGCACAGGCCAAGAACGGCCATGGGCAAAACTAACAGGCTTTCATCCCATTTTCCACATTTAATTACTATCTTACTTCATCCTCACAGCATGCAATGGGGATTAGTCTTGTAGGCTCAATAATTCAGGGGAAGAGATGGAGTTGTAAGATGGAAAGCTGCGCAGGTGGGATAGTTCTCTAGGAAGGGAGCCTGCTTTGGAAGCCCAGACTTTAGCCCACCTGCTATGTACATACTGTTTCACTATTTGCCCAAAGCTCTGTCTTTGAAGTCCAAAACACAAGAAGCAGATTTAAACTATGCACTACATTGACCTCTGGTGGGTGCTGAGGCAAAGGTGTCTGGAACAGAGACCGATAATGGCAAAATCAACAGGAGGGAGCTATGTCTGTGCCCATGAGGGCTGCATTGGGATTCTCACAGTTTTCCTGGGTGCTGTGAAGGAAATTATGTTGTTTTCAGGAAAATGGATGCNNNGGGAGACTGTTGAATTAAGTCCAACATGCTGAGTGCAAAGATTGGCAAGAAACTGGGAGCGTCAGAGAGCTCACTTTGTCCTCTGAGCATTGCTGAATCTTAGAGGTGTTTTAGTACATGCATGGCATAAAACCACTGGCTTGCTACCTTAGAGATCTCTGTTATTTTTCCAGATGAACATGGGATGTGTCTGAGATGCTGTGAGTACAGTAGATGTTCAGGTGCACAGGTGCCTCAGAGTGGGCAACCAGCTCATGATGGTGCATAGTTTTCTTTACTCTTTTTCCTTTTTACCTGAGTGCAGTTGAGAGAGACAGAGAGGCTTGTTGNTGTCAGAAACTTGGAATGGCATTAATGAATGTGTCATCAAGGAGAGACAGAAATCGTTCACATCTATATAGGATTCAGGATGCTGCTGGTATTTTTCAGTGCACTACTGTTGCTAACTTGGGTTCTATTTCAAAGCTGTAGAATTCACAGAACTGGTAGATGGGGCTGTGAATCCAGTGTTTACACAAATAATTTCTAGAGGTTTTTGTCCCCAGATTCCATGGTATAAAAGAGGAATCTTGGTTGCTGAGGAAANCACTAGGTTACAAGTGTGTAGAGAGGCAAACCCAAGGTACACGCTGAGGGCAGAAAATTTCTAGAAGTAGAAGCCAGTCTTGATGCCTTTTCTTCAGATTTCTCATGGCAAGCCTCACTCAGGTAGAGAAGAGACTGANTTCAGCACCTCTTAGCCTTTGGGGATTGAAGGAAATTTAAATCTAAGTAAAATTGATGATGGAATACAGTGTTTACGTCTCTGCTTTCAGATCTGTGGCTTCAAACTTCAAGTCAAAAATAATAAAATTANATGTTAATTATGCAAATGTGAAAAGGATAAATACAGAAAAGGTTTAGCACAAAGAAAAGCCCATTTTGCTAGTATTGGGTTCATTTATCATGCATAGGTCACTTATCCATCCAATAACCAGAATAGTGCACATGTGCGCAGTGGCTTTGTACTTTTCTCCCATACCCACACTTGACAGTCTCATAGCCCATAATTCAGTCACAAGTTTCCTTCAAAGGTGGAATAAAAAATAATACNTGCTGGAGAATGTCATAACAATANTATAAACTGTCAACCAAGACATGAAACCTGGGGAGGATATGCAGTAATATATTTGTAGTAACAAAGATATAAAATATGATTTTATCTAATTATTATGATTTCTATTTACTCTTTGAAAATGCACATATACAGTGTATTTTGATTATATCCACCCATCATTATCTCCCTCCAACTACTTCAAATGCTCTCAACACCATCACTCTCCCAGCTTCATGTTCTCCATTTATTTTTCTTTCTTGTTACCTCCTCAGTCCAACCCGTGCTGCCCACTGGGTAGATTAGACAGCAGACCTAATTCCCACACTTCTGGAGGCTGGAGGTCTCAGGTCAAAGTGCCATCAAGGTGGGGGAACTAAGAGAGTTCCTGTCCTGGTCGCCTTTTTGTCATCTTCTTGAGGCAAGAAGAGAANGCTGGTCTCTTCCTCTTCTTGTACGGACACTAATTGTATCNTCTCAGGCTACCTCATGACCTCATCTAACCTAGTTGCTTCTACAAGACCCAGCTGTGAGCACCACCAAATAATTCCAGCCTGTGGGCTGTGGGCTTTGGAGGCACAAACATTCCACCNACACCAGGAGTCAAAGTGTGTAGCCATAAGTTTTCAGAACCGAGAAAAGGTACCAAGCCACGTGGCTAAACATAAATAAGAATTATGGGTTAATTTAAGCATAAGAGCTAGTCAGTAATAAGCCTGAGCTAATAGCTGAGCAGTTATAAATAATATTAAGTCTCTGAGTGATTATTTTATAAGTGGCTGCGGGACCTCAGGGCCAGGTGGGNCCAGACAAAACTTACAGCTACAAAAGTGCTTAGATGTAAGCCCGGANATGANCTGGGGTCACAGCAAGATGCCCCAGGACCGAGACACCTTCTTTGCCCCTGGCTGCTTTATNGCTCACTTGAAGATAACCACTGCCATCAAGGTATGGCTGTGTTCTCCTGACAGCAGTAGCTCACAGGTNGCCTGGAGGAGAAGGGTTACTGGCTGCCCAACACCTGGCATGCAGTCCCTCTGGATTTCTCATCATTCCTAGTAATCCCTTTCCCATAACTACTACTTTCCTCTTAGCAAAACAGGCTCCATTTCTGAAAAATCACTATTAATTTTTTTCATCAGACCTACAAACATGAAATCATGTGTCCTCTACTGCTGCCCTTTCTCCCTTGCTTTTCTAGCTTCCCAAACATTTCCTTCCAGCATTTTCTGACACCCCCAGCTAACCCTATATCTACAGCCAGTCAGCAGCAAGCTCCCAAGCTGGGCTTTGTGGNNCACTTGTATTCCCATTATTCAGGAGGCCTAAGGTAGGAGGGTTATNCAAAGTACAGGACTATCCTGNACTACCTACCAAGACCATCTTTAAGAAAAACAACAAAATGAAAAAGAAACTTCACTGCCAGCCTTNTGTACCTGCTCCAATCTTTCTTAGCATCTGTGAGCATATGCTAGCCACACACTGATGTTCCAAACACTGTACAGGGCTTGCAGCCCATTCCAAATTCTGAAAATGTAT
>LZPO01097635.1:30507-51875 GCA_001675575.1 Neotoma lepida
TTTTCTGGAGTATTGTATTATCAGGAGCAGAAGCTGAATCCCTTCAGAAACTGGATGCTGGCTTCTGTCCCTCTGCCTGGTGGTTTTTCAGCACTCAGGCCACACTGTCACCACTTCCTCCCTGCCAATTCCTGAATGATGACTGTGGTGGTTTGAAAGATAATGGCCCCCAAGGCAGTGGTACTAATGGGCAATGTGGCCTTGTAGGTGTGGCCTTTTTGGAGGAAGTGTGTCACTGCGGGAGCGGGCGCTGAGGTNTCNTTTGCTTAAGCTTCACTCAGTGTGACACTCACATCACTTCCTGTTGCCTACAAGCTAAGATGTAGGACACTTGGCTACTTCTCCAGCACCATGTCTTCCTGCATGCTCCCATGTTGCACCATGATGATGTAACCTCTGAAAATATTAGCCACCCCAAGTCAATGTTTTTCCTTTATAAGAGTTGCTGTAATCATGGTGTCTCCTCACAGCAATAGAAACCCTAACTAAGACAGAAATTGGTACTGTAAATAAGGTCAGGCATCTGAGCTCAGAGACACTCTCCAAATAAGGTTAGGCAGAGAAGGGTAGTCCTGTTGAGAAAGGGAGTTCTCCATTTTGCACTGAGCTCAGAGAGCTACCCAGATGTGGTGAACTGAAACTGTAAATGCAGGGTACTCCAACAGATCAATGGAGTTCTGATAAGTTGGTAGAGCAGTGACTACTTACTGTTTAGTCACAAGCTCAAGATTTGAAATTTCCTTTGGTTATCTTCTAAGTCTANACTTAAAGTTGCTTCTTATCAGGCCAAAGACATCTATCTCTCTCCAATCTATATTGAGCTCTCTGGACAGAGGAAAAAATGTTCATACTTTTTAACCCAAATGTACAGCTTTTGCTAGGACTCAAAGGTGTGAGTCNATTCCAGCTGTTTTATAGACCTGTTACCTGCTTTTTCAACAATGTGGATTTCCGTACAGATTGGTAATGCTAATATATCTAAAAATATTATGTTTGTGGTAGTGGTCTTATTCTCGACCNCTGGGATTAACAGTACCAGGGACTGGGGTATTGCTGTAAAAGGTCTGGCCATGCTTTTATTTAGAGGAATTTAGACTTTGGGAGTTTTGGTTAGGAAAGCATTGGGATGCTTAAAGCATGTCTTAATGAGCCATACCAGTAGGAGCATGGAAGACAGTGGTTCTTAGAGTGACCTGAACTATGGGGAACTGGTTCAAGAGTTTTCAGAAGAGAAGAATTTTAGTATGCTCTTGTGATATTCTGGTGGTTGCTTTTTCCCCTTGTCTGAAAAGTTTGCCTGAGGCTAAAAGTGAAGAGTTTTGGATTAATTCTCTTGGCAGAGGAAATCCCAAAACAGNNTAGTATAGACTCTGTTGTGTGGTTACTAGTGTTAACTCTAATGAAAAGGAGCNAGCTGAGCAAGGAAAAAATATTTGAGGTGAAAAAGAGCACCAGAAAGTAGAATGGAGCTAAGTCCTGTATTCAAGGATATAAATAGATTAAGAAATGGAATAAAGGGAGTAGTGACCTCAGGGCAAGATGCCACTCAGCTAAGTTTCCAATTTGTAACAAGGAACCAAAGCAAAGCTTAGAGCCNGGTGTGGTGGTACATGCTTTTAATCCTAGCACTCTGGAAGGCAGAGACTGGTATATCTCTGAGTTTGAGGTCAGCCTGCTCTATATTTCCGGTTTCAGAACAGCTGAACTTAGGCAGTGAAGGTAACTGTGATAGTTTGAATGTAATTGGCCCCCATAATCTCATAGAGAGTGGAATTACTAGGAGGTGTGGCTTTTTTGGAGTGGGTATGGCCTTGTTGGAATCAATGTGTCACTGGGAATGGGCTTTTAAGTTTTCCTATGNTTAGGATACCACCCAGTGTCTCAATTGACCTCCTGTTGCCTGCAAGATGTAGGACTCCCAGCTATTCCTTCAGCACCATGTCTGCCTGCATGCTCACATGCTCTCTGCCATGATGACAATGGACTGAACTTCTGAAACTGTAAGTGAGCTCCCTCAATTAAATGTTTTCCTTATAAGAATTGCCATGGTCCTGGTGTTTCTTCACAGCATTGATAACTCTAAGACAGCAACCATTGAAAACAGAAAGCTGGTAAAGTTGTAATTGAACAAAAGGGCCAATGTTCCAACCCCAGCAAGTAGCAGAACTTGGCAACATTGGCCACATGGTTCTAGAGTTAAGGATAGAAGACAGGCATTACGGAGATTTCCTCTGTGACTAAGGAAAACCATTGAGGCCAGGCACATATCAGGGGTATTCCTGAATGCAGGCCTAGAGAGATCATTGTGTGAAGCTGTAAAGGAGAAGCCTGGATTGCTTTGAAGACCTCAAGATNTTAGAGATGCCAGAGTCATAGGATACCTGCTGAGAAAAGCTGCTAACAGGGAATGGAACCAGCCCAAGAGAAAGAAGTATGCTGTGGTCAACAAAGCTGAAAGGAATTGGAGATCTGAAGAGCATTTTGACATCAGACATGGAGATGCAAAGTTTGGAGTTTGCCCATCTGGTGTTTGGTCGTGCTTTGGTCNAGTATTTCCTCACTATGCTCACCATTCCTACATTTTGGAATGGTACTGTATATCCTCTGCCATTATATGCTGGAAGTATGTGATTTGCTTCTTGATTTTGATNTTACAGGGAATTACAGCTACAAGATTGCATGAATCTCAGACTTTGAACTTTGGGCTTTTAAATAAGTTTGATACTATTATAGACTATGGGGACTTTTGAAATTGGACTGAATGCATTTTTGCAGTATGCTTATGGCTNCAAGCCTTTGGGGGCCAGGGAGTGAAGTGTGGTTGTTTGAAAGAAAATGGCTCCCAAAGGGAGTGGCACTAATGGGGGATGTGGCCTTGTTGGAGGAATTGTGTCACTGTAGGGGTAGGATTTGAGGTCTCCTTTGCTCAAGCCTCACTCAGTGTGACACTCAGNCCNCTTCCTATTGCCTGCAAGTCAAGAAGTCAGGTACTTCTCCAGCACCACGTCTGCCTGCCCACCACCATGTTACACCATGATGGTAATGGACTAACTCTGAAAATGTAAGCCACCTCAATTAAATGTTTTCCTTATAAGAGTTTCTGTGCTCNTGGTGTCTTTGCACAACAATAGGAACCCTTAGACAATGACCTTAGTTGGATGGTTGATGTCAAATTGAGCCTCTCTTTAGATGCACATATAAACAGAGTCTGCTTCCATTCCCATATCCTTGGTGTGTAGCTCTGCTTTCCCCTCCCTTTATGCTCCCAAGGACACTGGGATACTGCATTCATTTCTGATGTAGTTGGTCTGTGGTCCATCCCTTTCTTAACTTTGGTTTTTCCATTTTGATTTATACATATTCTTCACAGATCCTTTGCACAATCTTCTCAGAACCTTCCACACAGCAGCCCTGCTTCTTCAAGGACCTCTGGGTCCTTCAGCAATCCTAGTTTACCTCAGGAGGGTCTCTGTGCAACCTAGGTAGAACTCAGGGGTCACCATGGTTTCAAGCTACTGGAGATGATGATGTTGACCTAGTTTTTACCTCTTCAGTTTACTTCTGACCCAGAAGGAAACTGCACAGGGTATGACATAAGGAACAATACAGAGCTCTGAATATGACTGCTTTCAGCTGGTTGAGGAGCCATGACTTTGTGGCTCTCAGTGCTCATACAAAGACATTCCTTAAAATTTTTTTTTCACACAAGCACAACATGAAAAATAAGTCCCATGCATGCGTGACAATCCCAACGATAATTAAATTCCTCCCTGAGGAAATTATTACAACAAAAATCATCTCTTCAACTGGTTTCCAGCTGTCAGCGAATGAGGCAAGTCCCTGTGTGGCCTTCTTGGTTTCCTCAGAAAGCACTTCAGGTATCATGGAGGACATTAACATAACTGTGTTGGNTATTGAGTCTAAAAATATGGGAGGATTTACACAAAGAAAGCAGCCCACCTGAATGTTACACAATGGTTGATATCTTCTAGTTGACATCTATGTCCCAAGGAAAAAAAATTGGGGTGAAATGAAAGATCCCCAAAATTTAGCACAAACAAAAACAAACTAGTATGTTTTCAAAAGAAGTTTGAGAAATCCAACTTCCTGTGTGTACTCTGTCTAGTCTATGTGTCTTAAATCCAGCTAAGTACCTTAGATAGTTGGTATCCTTCCAGCACCAGGCTTACAAATAGAAGGAGGAGTGAATTCCATTCATAGAATTGTACCTCTGATTAGGAGGATGGATTAGCCTCTAACTAATGTGTGCTGTGGGTGTGCCTGTAAGTTTCATAAGCTTTTCAAGCATGCCTTTGAAATGTCTACAATTTTNCTTCAGTATTTAAAAACAACAAAGGAAACAAATGGGCACTGAAACTCTAAACTNACCACATTCATCCTGTCCAGGCAGGAGTCAGAGAGCAATGCAGACTAACTCTGGGAAGATCCCATCTAAGAAGAACAAAGAATTCAAAAACAACTTTACATAGACTATGCACTTGCCACACGAAGTATGGGATATTGGCAGGCAGTATGATTGACATGTAAGCCCTATAATTGATATGTGCAATGAGTGGTCTNATTTCTTGAGAGGCATTAACATCACCTAAGAGCTACCCTTCTGGATGTGTCCATGAGGGCATCTTCAGGGCAATNTTAAGAATCATCCTGATTGTGGGTGGCACCATCCATGGGGTGGGGACCTGGACTGAATGAAAATGGAGAAATGTGGCTTGCAGAGAATGACTGTGGACAGAATGTAACCAGCCATCTCACACTCTTGCCAGCATGATTTCCCTATTGTGATAGACTACATCACCTAAAACTATAACCAAATATCCCTTACTATAACCAAATATCCCTTTGTCTCTTAAGTTGCCCTTATCAAGTATTTTGTATCAACAACATGAAAAATCATTAATGCAGTATATACACATCAAGTTCACATCTCCCAGTGTAGAACATCAGGCCTCTCCTCCATCACCCTCTCTTTCCAAGTATGGCAAGAGAGGTCAGAAGTTCACTTCCCAGAGAGACCTCATTACACCTCAAACCACACTCTGTGAGTCCGCAGTGTCACCTGGAGATAGGGGTACATACTGAACCCACAAGTGCTAATGAATATTCCACCTTTAGGGTCTTTCTCCTCTCTCATCAATACCCAGCATTGCTTCTGTAATCCCATAAACAACATTAAATGCATTTTTTCTAAGTAATTTTTGGATCGCATATAAAATGGAAATTATTTTGTTAAATGTACAAATGTTTTGAAAAGAATTCTTTCTGGATTGAGTTTAGTGAGAAAACAGATTTCTGACCCCTATTTGAGTTCAGATTCTAGCACATAATATGTGTGGAGGTTGGGGGGGGCATACCTACACAAAAGTGCTTACTGTTTGCTTGAGAAAGAAGATTTGTGCTTACCAATTAATGTTGCCGAATATTGAACGTGGATAAAGAAGACATTAGTGGGGATCAATTGCTTATGAATTCGTCTGCCTTTGGGCTCCAGAGTTCCGTGCCTCTTCATGCAAATCACTTAGGATCACATACAGCTGCNAGGACTGGTAGCTGAAAAAAGCAATTAATATGAAGACCTTACATTTAGAAGGTTAAAGAATATTAAAAGGTATTATAAATCAGCTTGATCCAGCGCTAAGGAAATAGCAGGTTTGATACCCTGGATACAGTTTGGGGTAACTAGGATAATATTGAAAAAGAACAAACAGAGCCAATACGCTGTAGTAGAAGTGGAAATGTGTTTTAGAAAATAAAAGAGAACACTTAATTTAGACTAAAGGCAAACTGAGGCAAGCATTTCAGAGGAGTNGCTGGTTGGGCTCACCAGCCGTGGGCACTGACTCTCTGCTAGGTCTTGACAAAGCAGAGCNTACAGGCACCGTTAGTGAACACCCTTAGTGTAGAAGGACGCATCTACTGAGCCATCAAGTCCTGCCTGTGACCTCTGNNAGTTTTTCTCAATGCCAGTGAGTTGATAGATGACCTTTCTTNTTNGTGAGTTTCTGTAAGCCTACTGTATGAGATCGCTCAGCCAAACAAACTTTATACCAATGGCAGGATTGTTTTTTTCCGCTAAAAAACACACCTACNTGATAAAGACTCTGTAAGTCTGACTGACAAATTATACAGTCATGACTGTGGAGAGTAAAACAGTGCAGATGCAGATCCAAATTATCTGGGACTTCTTTATCTCCTTTATGTCCATTCATTGTCTAGCATCCTGTGACTATCAAGTGAAATTCAGTTGCCAAGATTACCCTCACTCTNTGTTTCTTCATCGCGATGCTCATCAGGTAGCTTGAGTGATGGCTATTAAACTGCATCAACATTGAAANTAACTCTAGAATGGCTAATGAGTCAGGGATACCAGTGAGAATGGTCCTTGGTGACCCCACCTTGGTGGAGAAGCTGAGTTACATTGGGACTTCTAGTTAGTTCCCTGATTCCTGGAATGTTCACATGTAAGCAAGTGCTCACTCCCATAGCCAGAGCTGCTCCAGTCACTATACCTTCCCCAACACAATGGGTTGCACCTTTAACTCCTGAGCCACAATAAGCACTTCCTCCCTTGAGTTTCATTAACCAGGCATTTTATCACATCAATGAGTGAAAAAACAAACAACTAACAGTATTTCCCACAAAAGAAAGCCAATGCTTTTCAGTGATCAATACTTGTAGAATTAGAAAAGCTGGGCCAAAAACCCACCAAAGAGGAATGAGGAAATCGCTGCTTGACTGGCATTACAGAACACTCAGGTTCTGGAGCATAGCTCTGGGATTCAAGCCTGAAAGCAAAGACTGTAAATGTTTAATTGGCCTTCAGGGATGGTCCTGACACTCAGAGGAGGAGACAGAGTGCTGAAATTATGGAAAGTGTGTCATCCCACAATGCACCTTTCCTCCAGGGGAAATTTATGCAGTTCTGTTTAAGAGATGAAAACCATACCCTAGAGACACAGTATTTTTGGTGTCTATGTAATATTTTAGAAATAGAAAACTGCCCCCCATCAAACTTCTGGTTTTTGTATTTTTATAAAACATTAGGAAGTTCTGGGAAGGTCGAGTATCATTCCCAGAATGGTGGCAAGAAAGACAGCAAACATTCCTGTTTGGATGTGTCCTTCTCTCTGCATGGTGGTAATACTTCTTGTTGTTAGTGCTCATCTTTCATTTATTCATTCATTCATTCATTCATTTATTTATTTATTTATTTATTTATTCATTTATTCATTTATTTATTTGGTTAAATGTAGAGAGAGGCAGAATTGAATTAGAAATTGGACTGAGTGTTTTTAGGGGAATGTGCTGTTTTTCAACTTTTCGAGAAAAGAGATTAGCTTACGCATTTTATTTTTATAATAGAGAAGTACACGACTTCAGTTACACAGAAAAGACAACTCACATGGGCATTTCTCCATCCTACTTCTCAAGGATTAGTTTATATTCAGCTCAGAAGTCAGAACCTGATTCTCCTTCAGGAGATGGTCAAGTTTTCACCCACTCCTGGTGGTATCTGAACTAGTCTGAATGTCTTGCTGTCTCTCTTGACAAACCCCTGGGAGGCTGGGGCAGGGGAATTCTAAGTTCCAAGCCAGCATGACCTCATACAAAGACTTGATGTTGAAAATAATTAAATAAATAAATAAATTCGTGAGATGAACATCCAGTAGGGATCCCTTTTTCAGGGTAGTGAGGATGGTTGCACAAGGCTATGTTTTGAGACCTGTATAGAATTGGCTCACTTTTAAGGTGCTTTGTCTGTCCTGAAGACAGAAGTGTCAAGAGAACCAAGCTGAAGTTACTCAGGAAGAAGAGAGATCAGGAAGTGAGGAATCCTGCTATAAAGAGCAACAACATGGCTGAACTCTAGGCTCTGGTTAGCACCTGTGGTAGTTTGAATGCAATTGCCCTCCCTAATCCTAAAGAGAGTGGCNCTACTAGGAGGTGTGGCTTTGTTAAAGTACATGTGGCCTTGTTGGAGGAAGTATGTCACTGTGGGGGCAAGCTCTGAGGCCTCTTTTGCTCAAGCTTCCTCCAGTGTGACAGACACTCCTGTTGTCTGCAAGATGTAGGACTTCTCCAGCACCATGTCTGACTGCCTGCATGCTGCCATGCACCCCGCCATGATAATAATGTGCTGAACTATCCTTCCTGGAGGGCCAGCCTCCAGAAGCCCAAGGTATGCAAACAAACAAACAAACCAAAAAAAAACCCCACAAATGTGGCAAGGGCTGGACTTTTTCTATCTGAGTGGAATAACAAAAAAACACATGCTTTCTGATGGTAACTTTCTCTTTACTTCATCTTGAAAAAAAAACTCTCCTTTGACAATCTCTGACACATCTCTACATAGCTATTTCTCTACACAGATACATACATCTCCCTCTACATTCTCTATTTCCACACAGCTACATCTCTCCTTACACACAGCTACACATCTCTCCCTACACAGCAACATCTCTTTCTCCCCACACCTCTCTTCTACACATCTCTCTCACCACACATCTTGAAAAATCTTTTTCCCAACAGAAAACTCTAGACAACATATGAGTTATATTTTCAGGGTCACATAACATTACTTGAGTAAACAGTAAGAAACAGAGCCATTCTGGTAACACATGAGAATTCACACAGTTTCTCTCAGGCTAGAGATGTTGCTCTGATCTGGCATGGTGAGTAACCATGGCAACTCTTGGTTATCAGCCAAGTTCTCTGATGTACAGTCTGTGAAGCAAGCACGTAGCTCTGAGTGGTCAGCATTCCCTGACAGAGAGTCACATTGAAATTCAGGACCTAAACAATAAACAGTTAGTTGGCTGAACCTTGAGCCTTGTATCGTAAAACTGATATTAGCATACTTGCAGAGAGTCAATTGATGCAGGGAGTTATGTCTTTAATGTTATCAGCCAGACTTTTGTAAGCAAAAAAAAAAAAAAAAAAACTGGCACTAAAGATGTCTCATGCCTGACCTTGGTTCCACAATTAGACACCTGGGAACTCATCCTTGTGCATTTCATTTGCCGGGGCAACTAGTCTGCTTTGACTTAGCTCTGAGGTTTTAAATCAGCTAATGGTGTAAAAAACTGTCTTTGTAAGTGAGAATATTGTTATTTTCTTATGTCAGTCTGAGCAGTGAAAAATATCCTAGTATTCTTTCTATTCATCAAAACTGTACAGCTTAAGAAGAACTCACCTTCCTAACCATCCACAGATATATGTGTGCCCAGTAGATAGAAAATATACACAAGATAAACACATAGGCAGTGGGGAAAACACTCATAGCTGTTTTTAGGGAAGACATGTAGTGGGACATGAGAAAAATTACAGACAGAAGCAACCAGTTTCCATAGCTGGTAACCCCATGGTNTTTGCCTCCTGGGGCTTCCCATCAGAGAATTATTCATCTGGTGGGTCATCCTGTATTATTAATTGCCATCTATTGTATTTATGTCATGACCCATGACACCGAACCTCTGAAACTCTAAGGGAGCCACCCCAATTAAATGTTTTCCTTTGTAAGAGTTGCCATGGTCATGGTGTCTCTTCACAGCAATAGAAACCCTAATTAAAACAACACCCCACTAATTTTTATACCGCCCCTCCCCCCAGTCCCTGTTGGTGTACAGACATTTTAAATGTCAGAACTATGGATTTTTACAACTTAATACGGTGTACATTAAGAGGTATGGACAGTAATTTCAAGGAGTATTTAACAAACAAAGAAAAGCTTTGCAAGCATTACAAACTAAAACAAGTAAGGAGCTGAGTGCAGGGAAAGGGATTTGAGAGTCAGCTGTGGACACACACAAAAACAGTTGTTTGAATGCAAAGAAAGTCAATTAAAATGCAAATATTATGCATGTTCTCTGTTTAAAAGAGCAAGGAAATTAAGAAAACAAGCTAAGGATTAAAAATTGATTATATGTTTTAATTAAGTGATAATTTATGACAGAGCTTTAATGGGGATTATATGAAAATATCTGGGGAAAAGTTCACCAGTGACAGTGGGTTAAAAGTTAATGCTGTACAAAGGTTATAGAGGATGATGCTTTAGAATACTTCTGAAGCATTTTAATGCATGCTCCAGAAATTTAATGCTTTAATTAATCCATAATAACTTCATCATTATTAATAATATTATAAACTCACTATACCTTGTGTCCATTTGAGAGAAGCATTTTCTCATCTGGACAATGCATTGCTTTTCAGAACCTTCACTTTGTTGGGGATGGTCAGGTTTTTCCTGCTCTGAAAGGGACCAGATATGAGCCTGTGAACCCACCATTTCTAGAACCAGAGGTCAGACTTCCTCATTCAAGCTTGCTCCATTCCAAGGTTCTCCATCGCTTTATCCTTGGAAGCATGTAAATTGGCAAGAAAACCCCACTTGTCAACAGTGATCAGCCTAGATCCATCTTTCCAATGAAAGCTNCTCAGGAAATACAGATGGTCCAAGCTTCAGTGGGACCTCTCTCTCTCTTTTTTGATTTCCTTCCCTGAGCTTTGGTCTAGGGAAGCCATGGAAGCCACTGAACCAGCAGGTCTTCCACTGCCTGGAGCTGTCCAGGGGCTCTGTGGGGATCAAACAGAGGAGGCTGGAGACAGCAGGACTGTGAAGCAGACACATGGAAGGGGGACTGCTCCATCAGGAGAGGACTGAGTCTTTTCCTTGGTTGACTATACTTGTCCTTGGGAAGGGTAAGTGGAGATGCAGAGGGGAGAGGAGGAGACCTTTGTTACATTGGTGGTAAGAATGGACAAACTGCCCAAAATAGAACAAACAAAAATAACTACAACTCAGATCTATATTCAGCCAGCATGTCTTCCAGTAAAGTATGCACAATAAAGGTACTGTCAAATTGCATAGATGTCTTCATGTGTAATACTTACAGCTTCACCCTGAAGATCAGCTCCCTGCAGGGACTTTCCCAGGGACCCTTGCAGTGGTGTGCTAGATATTTTTATGTCAACTTGACACAGATTAGAGTCATTTGAGAGAAGGGAACCCCAATTGAGAAAATACCTCTATAAGATTAGGCTGTGGTTAAGCCTGTAAAGCATTTTCTTAATTAGTGATTGATGAGGGAGGACCCAGACCACAGTGGGTGGTGCCATCATTGGATGGGTGGGCCTGGCTTCTATAAGAAAGCAGGTTGAGAAAGTCATGGAAGCAAGCCAGGAAGCAACTCTCCTCCATGTCTCTGCATCAGCTCCTGCCTCACGGTTCCTGCACTGTTTGAGTTCCTGTCTGACTTCCTTCAACGATGGATAGTGATATGGAAGCATAAGACAAACGTGTTCTTCCCCAACTTGTTTTTGGCCATGATGTTTCTTTCATCACAGCAATAGTAACTCTCTCAGGACAGAAACTGATACCAGGATAGTGGTGTATAAGTGTAACTGACCTGACCAAGCCTTTTTTGGAAGATTGTGGAAGGACTTTGAAACTTTGGGCTAGAGTGTTTAAAGCTTGATGAGCTGTTCTGAAGGAGCATGGAGGATAAGAATGTTGAAAGCAGTGCAGATGACAGATAACTGACTTGGGAATTTTTAGAGAGAAGCAAAGATTGTACCAGGCCATTTGTGTAAAGAATCTGTGGTGTCTGGTCAGCTGGGGCTGAAGAATCAGCTGTGATTAAGAAGAGAGCAGCAGCATCAAGGTGAAATCTTCTGAGAAGTTGTTTCCTCAGGGTCAGTACACAGAAGCTGTGTTCCAGAGTTGGCCAACGTCCTGCCATGAGCTGGAGCTTGATAATGTACAAGAGTTACCTAGGTGTTACTAGTTTTGAAAGCTTGAAGAGTTTGTGGAGAAAAGCTGAAGCTTGCCACTGGGAGAGGCCAGATGAGGCCATTGGTGAAGGTGCAACCTCTGTAGCAGTTGAAGGCCCAGGAATGAAGGAGTGATGCAGAAGCTGAGGCTTGGCACCATGAAGAGAGCCCAGGAGAGGCTATTGGCTAAAGTACAGCATAGTTGCAGCAGGAGACCATAGCATTTTGGAGATGCCAGTACCATGAATGACCACCAAGGACGGCAGTGGAGTAAAGTGGAGCCTGCCCGAACTTAGAGGACAAGCTATGTGTGCTGCCAAAGGTGGAGCCAGAGAATTGACCCACACCTCTTAGAGAAACCCAGAAGATCATGAGTGGATCCCAGGCTTTGGATACTGAGTTATTTACACTCTTGGAGTTTTGTTGTTGTTTCTTTCAGATTGTGACTGTGTCTGAATTGGTAAAGACTGTGGGACTTTTACATTTGTAATATGTTTTATATTAGATATTTATTAATCTGAGATCTTGGGGATGAAAAAAAAACCGAAAGGTTCTATCTTCTGTTGTTGTTATTGTTTGTTTTCAAGAGAGGGATTTTGTGTGTAGCCCTGGCTATCCTGGAACTCTATAGACCAGGCTGGCCTTGAACTCACAGAGATTCAGAAAGGTTATATCTTAATAAGTGTAGTGTTTGTGTGTCAAGATGACAAGAGGTCAATTGTGCTGGCTAATGTTATGTCCACTTGACACAAGTAGAGTCGTTTGAGTGAAGGGAAATCTTGACTGAGAAAATTCCTCCATAAGATTGGGCTGTAAACAACCATGTAGAGCATTTCCTTAATTAGTGATTGATTTGGGAGGGCCAAGTCTATTGTCGGTGGGGCCACCCCTGGGCTGGTGGGTATGTCCACTCCTGATGCCAACACTCAGGAGGACTGTTGAGAGTTCAAGGCAAGCCTTGGGGACAGAGCAAGACTTTGTGAGGAATAAAGACGTTTTACTACCAACCCATCAGCAACTTGAATAAAGTCTGATACCCCCCAGAATTTTGTGCCTTGCAGTTCTTATACTCAACTGGAAGGCCAAGTTAACTCCAAGTTATAAAGCACTCCAGGAAGTGGTGACATTCTCTTGCGTCATGTGTAACTTCCAAGGCTCTGGTGCTCACAATGGTGTTCTCTATTTTACCTGATGCACACTGTAGGATCTGGGGTAGGTTGGGCAGTGGAGAGAGGGAACACAGACAGTGAAACATGGAGACAACTTCTTTGTGACATTACCCTTGCAATGGAACACATTGGCACACTTCAGAGACTGACTGAAGTGCTCCCAGCTGCCATTTTTTTCGGCTGGTTGGTCCCATACCAGGGTCTCCCCATCATTCTGCCATCCCCACACCCATTGCATCTCTGTATGGAAACAGTATGACAGGACTCACTGAAAACCTGCTGAAGGCACCTAAATGCTGTGTAAAGTCTCATATGCTTCTCTCTGATGTCTGGGCAGCTGTCTGCTGTCCCAAGCCAGCCAGAAAGGAAACACCTGTTTTCATCTCTAAAAGTAAAATGCAGCGGGTTTATGAGGTCCTAAATCTCTCTCCCAACAAGCCAAGCTTTTTAATTCCATTCTTTCCCACTTGCCCTGAAGGAATAAGGTTTAAAAGCAACATCAGCTTTTTGCTGCTTTGTTCTGTCTGTGGAACTCATCTCTGGAATGAAAAGAGCATTTGAGAACCTGCTGTGAAGTGGAAGCCATGCTGGGTTTATTTGCTGAAGTTGTGTTGACTTTAGGTGTAATCTCATTTGAACTGGCTTAGAGTCATAGGGCCAAACCCTATTTCCTAATAGGTCCCTCTTGTCCTTCTGCCATGGAAGGTCCATTAATTAGACCCCATGTTTTCCCCTCAGTCTCTTCAGTACAATGTAAATAATACTAGACTATATCAGACTTTCCTGTTACATAGACTGTGTGGGGGGCTGGTTCAGAGGGTCAGACCACTGGGCACAGCATACCACTTGAAGGCTCACATCTTCTGTAACTCCAGGNACAGAGGGTCGTCATCTTCTTCTGGCCTGCAAGGACCATGTACATGGTTTCCAGACATACATGCAGGCAAAAACATCCATCCATATATATATATATATATATATATATATATATATAGAGAGAGAGAGAGAGAGAGAGAGAGTTTTTTAATGTATTAAGTAGTACTATATATTAACACACTAAACCATAGAAATCCCTGACTTGACAAAATGAAGGAGCAGAGCTTTTGTCTTTGTTTCTTGAGCCCAGCAATGCTGGTCTGTCCCAGGGCTTGGGAGTCATGAAAACAATGATGATGAGAACCTGAGGTCACCAGGCTCAGGACACCATCTCTCTAGTCACACTGTGCNTTCTTTCTACCATGAGTGTGGTGAATGTTTAGACACTTGTTGGTGGGATTTACAAATAAGGAGCACAGATTTGCAGACATACATAATGATAGACGGCTTCCTCTTAGCAGGAAGCAGGGACATGCAGCTTAAATTGAAGTAATCGTGGCAGAGGCGTGTGAGTATTCCTGTTCGGGCTATTAGAGATTGTTGGGCACAATCAAAAGAAATTACTCACAGATTTGAAAGCGGTTGCCTCTGGTGGAGGGAGCGCTGATCTGGGAGCCTGGCAAAACTCCTGTGTGCCTATTCCACAGGGATGNGTGGTAAAGGAAAAAGAAAACAGTAATCACTCTGTGGGTTTTAAAATGTGCATTCCTAATGAAGACCAACACACAGAGAAAATGTCAGGAGCAAAGCAAATTTTTAAAAAAGGCCTTTGAAGAAAATTACCCTTTCTAAATAATACTTTAAAATACATAGATTACCCATTATGACTGAAGGGTTTCAAATGCTAGAATGCAAGACATGTTTATTTTATAATAAACCCATCATAAGGTAAACTTCCTGAGATCTCCACACAGGCTCTTGTTTTGTAGCTGTTGACATTTTGCAAGTTTCCATGAACTAATTTAGAAACTAAAGCAAAACTGGTAGAAACGCCAATGTCTGAAACTTTGAAGGAAACAACGTTTTCTTTATATTATGATTCTTTGTCAAAATGTTGAATCTTCACAGCCCCACTGAAGTGGAATACATTGGGCTGTGAGTTCTGAAGAAGCAACTGTTTTGTTTTTACCTGAATTTGCCTTAGACTTGAGGTGTTATCAATTCTCATGAGACAGGAGACTCATGGGGGAGCCGCTTGGGGTCCAAGCAAGCATGGCAGATGCATCAGAGTCTAGTACTCAATCAGAAAGCTGCACAGATGAAATATGGTTCTATTGGTTCAGCACAAGGCAAACTTCCTGTGTTCACTGGGTGCTCTGTTGATGGCTGGAGGCAGAGCCCTGTGTTAATGTGGTCCACCTGCTCAGGAACCTGACAGCCAGGAGGTGTCTCTCAATGAGGCCACGAAGGGATGGAAGGCAGGAAAGCTGGAATTTGTAGGAGACTGCTTTCATGCTTTGACTATGNTCTGTGAGTCACACCAAAGCGGGCTTAGAATCTCTCTTGATACAAAGATGCCTTCCAAGTTGCCTCTGATGATGTCTGTCAGTCCAGCCTGGCTTAGGCAAGGAAGGGTCCTTCTGCTCAGAATCAGGAGCAGGAAGGTAGTGGACAAAAGTGAACACAGGTGGCAGGGGCCAGAGTCTCTTGGAGGGCAGTTTTCCAGTGGGTAATTATTCAGGTAAGAAATTCCTGTTTGATAAGGAGAAGACCCATCAAACAGAAAGGTGTGACGGGAATAGGAAGTGTAATGTTTTCAGGACTGGGGCAATGGAGACAGGCTAAGAAAAACAAGATTGTAAGATATGACATTTATATACCCATAATCTGCCAAGACCTGCACAGCTTTGGATTTGATCCGGTGGGTGTGNCAAGGGAATGAAGAAAGAGCAAACACGGAGACACTTGTACGGAAAAGCTGGGATGTGGTGAAGTGTGCGCTCTGATGGAGACACACCAGCAGCTGGGAAGCTCAGCACAGCTGTGATCAACTGACTGGGGAGGCTGGTTTATTGTAGACAGTTGAACAAGGAGGAGGCAGGTGAGCTAATCTTGGTAGGAGGTCTCAGTACAGGGAGCATTCTCAGGTGTCAGTCATCTGGAAGGAGGAAGCTGTGGTTGATAGTTTCTGCACACACTGGTTTTAGTTTAAGACCAATCATTCAGAGCATCTGTACTTGGGTCAGCAAGTTTGCCATTCCTGTGGGTCTGAGGCATTGGGATCCTCAACATGGCTGTGCTCATGCCAATAATATACATTCACCCAGAATGTCGTCCACTACTCACAATAATCCAGTCAGCTTTTCCATGAACCTGAAATTAAAAGAGGAAACAAATTACAATAATTCTGTGATTTTTATTAATGTGTTATTGAAATTTTAAATGAGTTAACACATACATAGCAACAATTTTGATTGACATTCTTCCTAAAAAGGCTAAGCAAAAAACTAGAGATTTGTACTGTAATGGTTAAAGTGAGGTGATTTAACAATGAAGTCTAAAGAATTTGGGGTTCAGATATGATTTATTACAGACACCTGTGAAGAAAACCTTATAATTGAGTTAAGCTCTCTAATTGAGAACACATGTCATTGAATGTTACACTACCTTAATTAAACATATCTGGGCAATCTCCTTCATTGTTGTGTGTGACTCTATTGAGCTTGAGCTTGGGCCTTCGGAAGATGAACAGAATCATAGCTGACATTCTCTGTTGGCCTCCAAGCTGGGGCCATCCAGAGCTGCTTCTGAAAGAATCTGAGATATTTAGCTGGGAGAGTTGAGAACATAGGGCTATACTTCATCTTTTACTGACATGTTTAGCTCTTTGTGAGAAGCAGGGAGTGGGGAAGAGGTGTCTGCTGCTGCCACAGTGACAATGCACCTAGCTGATCATCAGTAAGCAAGACTTGCCTTATTTCATGAATACCATTTGATATGGGGTCCACTGGCTGACTCCTGTTAATTTAGGCAATGGGTATAAAATATGCAGACCACAAAACAGCCATAATTATTAACTATGTCTGAGAACCTACTCTTTCAATTGCTGAGAAAAGTGTTTACTTTGAAAGAAAAATGAATTCTTTCCTTTTTTTAAAGCCCTTTGACAAAAATTCATTGTAGGACCTGTATACCCAGCAAGCTTTTATTCTTCAAGCAGTGAAGATATATGAATATGTACATGGATAACTAGAGATAGACAGATGGTAGAGGATAGAGATAGGTAGATGATACATAAATAGATGATAGCTGATAGATAGTAGATAAATGATATAGATAGATAGATAGATAGATGATAGATGATAGCAGATAAATAGATGATAGATATAGACAGACATACAGAAAAACAGATAAATGATAGAAAGTTGAGTATATAGAAAGATAGGTAATGGATGGGTGATATCTTTTGTTAATTTCTATTAATTATTAATTAATTAATTAATCCAAACACATAAATCTATTCTCTTNTTTCAAATATACAATGAATCATTTTGAAACAAGGATTTACATTTAATTCAACAGAAAATTTTACTTGGTAGAATAAAATGTATAATCAAGGAAAAAGAAATTCTTCAGTTGGTCCAGCCACACCCAGTAAGAGGTAGAACATGGGGGTAGAGATGTGTCGTGATTCGGGAAACACAGTCAGGAAAAAGGCTTGCAGAGTCACAGTTCAGGTTCTGCTTCTTTGTTCTCCAACTTCACCAACTTCATTAATATCATTGCACATTTATCTAATTTCTAATTTTAAAATCCACTGATAAGAGCCGTGGATAACCCACAAGGTTCTCCTGTGAAATTGAGCATTCTCATTCAAAATGCTCAAAGAAATCAGTATGTGGTGAAAACATTCTTAGCTCTGTAAGAAACCACTAACCGTCATCCACAGCAAATGCTCACTGTATTCCCACATCTGGGAGAGAGAGAGAGAGAGAGAGAGAGAGAGAGAGAGAGAGAGAGAGAGAATGTATATCTCATGTCTTCTACAGCTGATGCACTCTTGTACATTCCCTCAGCTAAAGGGGCAGGTCTCATGTCTTCCACAACAAATGCACACTGTGTATTCCCACAGCTGAGTGTATGTGTGTGTGTGTGGGTGGGGTCTTCATGTCATCTACAGCTGATGTACCCTCATGCATTCCCACAGCTGTGAGCGGGGGGTCTCAGTGCTCCATAGCCTCTTCATCTGCTGCTGAGAGTGGGTTCTACGACTCCTCCTCCTGGGCAGTGCTCATGTGCACACTACCTCTTTGCTGTTTTATTTTTTGGTTCCCCAACAGCATGAGATGCAAAGCATTTATCCAGTCTCTGCTTATCTAACATCTCAATATGTTCTGAGGTAAAGTGTCTGTTGAAAGTGTTCCCTCACTTTTAACTAAGGCTGTTTCTTTTCCATCTCTGAAATTTAAAGGACATTTTTGTGTATTTTAATAGNCATCTGATCCAGTATGCTGTCTGCAAATGTTTTCTCTCAGTCTGTGGCTTTCCTTTCATTTTCTTGACTGAATTTCACAGGATGGACTGCTTCAATTTGCATGAAGTCCAGCTCATCTGTCCCCTCACTTCCGGATATCTTCAGTATTGCATCCAACCAGTTCATTGCTACATTGTTGTTGAAACAGAATTTCTTCCTGGTTTCCTTCTAGACCGCCAGAGTTTTGCGTTTTATGTTAAGATTCATGGTTCTTTCGGAAAATTCCCTGTAAAGGTTGAAAAGTCTGTGTATGAGATCTGTGGGAAGGGGTCGGGGTGGGGATGGAGAAAGGGGTAGAGATGGGGTGGGGAAAGGGGTAGGGATGGGGGTGATGATCTTGCTGTCCTTGCACATTTTGCTGGAAAGATGATCCATTCTCTTTGCACTGCCTTTGCTCAGGGTAATGGCATTTAGCCTTTGTCTGTCCCATTGATCTGTTGATTATTCCCAATACTGATTACTTGATTACTATAGATATATTTTATCTTCAAAATTATGTAGTGTCAAGTCTTTTTTCCCCTTCAATGTTATGTTGACCATAAGGGACTTTGATCTTTTTATATACATGGAAAAAATATACTATAGATAACTGTGTCTAAGTTAGGGTTTCTATTGNTGTGAAGAGACACCATGACCACAGCTACTCTTATAAAGGAAAAACATTTAATTGGGGTGACTTACATTTTCCGAGATTCAGTCCATTACCATGATTGTGGGGCATGGAGGCATGGAGGCAGACATGGTGCTGGAGAAGTAGCTGAGAGTCCTACATCTTGATTTGCAGGCAAAAGGAAGCAGGCTGAGACACTGGGTGTGGCTTGAGCATATATGAGACCTCAAAGCCCACTTCCACAGTGACACACTTCTTCCAGCAAGGCCATACCTACTCCAACAAGACCACACCCTTTGGGGGTCATTTTCTTTCAAACCACCACATTCCACTCCCTGGCCTCTAAATGCCTGTAGCCATATCAGAACACAAAAATACATTCAGTCCAACTTCAAAAGTTCCCATAGTCTATAATAGTCTCAAACCTATTTAAAAGTATAAAGTTCAGAGTCTTTTCTGAAATTCATGCAATCTCTTAACTGTAATCCCTGTAAAATCAAAATCAAAANGCAGATCATATGCTTCCAACATATAATGACACAGGATATACATTACCATTCCAAAACATAGGAATGGTGAGCATAGTGAGGAAATACTAGATCAAAGCAAGACCAAAAACCAGCNGGTTAAACTCCAAACTCCACATCTCCATGTCTGATGTCAAANNGCTCTTCAGATCTCCAACTCTTTTCAGCTTTGTTGACTGCTACACACTTCTTTCTCTTGGGCTGGTTCCACTCCCTGTTAGCAGCTCTCCTTGGCAGGTATCCCATGGCTCTGGCATCTCCAACATCTTAGGGTCTCCAANGCAATCCAGGTTTTCAACTTCACAGCTTCATGCAATGGCTTCTCTACTAGGCCCCCATTCAGGGACACTCTTGACACATGCCTGGACTCAGTGGCTTTCTTTAGTAGAGGAGCAAGGTTCCATAATGCCTTTCTTCTATCCTTAACTCTAAAGCCAGAACCATATGGCCAAAGCTGCCATTCTGAGCTATATGATAACACCTTACACTAGCCTAATCAGTTCCTCCCTGGTGAGTTATGTCTCTGTGCCCCATGAAGTATCACTCTGGAGTTACCTGGAAATCATCTCAGTTGGTAGATTGTCAGGACATTGAATTATCTTCTGTTCAGAGGAGCTTTGTTCTCTGTAGGAGAAAGTTTTGTTCAGGTCCTGCTAGGACCCATGGTCCCACAGCCACTTATAAAATTATTACTCAGAGGCTTATATTAATTANAACTGCTTGGCCATTAGCTCAGGCTTATTACTGACTAGCTCTTACACTTAAACTCAGCCCATTTCTGTTAATCTATATGTTGCCATGTGTTCCATGGCTTTACCTGTGTCCCATTACATGTTGCTCCTTGGGCATCTGGCTGGCATCTTCTTACTCAGCCTTTCCCAGAATTCTCCTTGTCTGCTTATCCCACCTATACTTCCTGCCTGGCTACTGGCCAATTAGCATTTATTTATCAGCTAATCAGAGCAACACATATTCACAGTGTACAGAAAGACATCCCCATCATTTCCCCTTTTCTTTCTACTTAAAAGGAAGGTTTTAACTTCAACATAGTAAAATTACATAAAACAAAACAGTTATCTTGCAGGAATTACAATTACAATATCTAGTCTATTTGTATTTGGCAAAATTAAAGAAAATATTTTATCTATCCTGTATTTGTGAGTCTAAAGTTTTATATCTAATTTATCTTTTATCATAACCAAAGAAAACTATAACTATCTAGTCTTCAACTACATTAAAGACCTCAGAAGGATATAATATTACCTAAATAAACAGGAAGAGCATTGTAAGCAAGTTCCAAAAATCTAGAATGACAGAGACAGCTGGATACCTGGACAGTTACCCAAAGTTCTTTTATAATGTTGGGGCATCCATTCTTCAGCCTATAGGNCTAGAGTTTCTCAGTTGCTTCTCTTTGTGTCCTGTAAGAATGTCTGANAGTTTCTTTTGCAAGGCAGGAACCTGAAGGACTATCTCATTTTGCAAAGTTTAGTGGTCCCCTTCCTANGGGTCCTGCATGTCCAGTCAATATAACATTTTTTAAGTAGTCCAGGCAAGAACAGTTTNTTGCCCAAATGGCTATTTTTGCCAAGAAGAAGATAAATNCCATATGGAGTGTCTTCAACACCCATCTTTCTCTTTGAAGTAAATCGGTGCTGCCAGGAGCAGACGTGTCTCACTGTCCANAAAGTTTTTAACNAAGTTTTTAAAACATTTTAAATGCCATATGCTGTAGGTCTTTGAAGTGTTTGAAGATCACCTACCTATCTGAAATATATNTNTATATACCTAAAAAACTTAACATGACTATAAGTTTGATTATTATAGCAGACTAACTATTAATCTGTATTTCTTAATTATCCATTACAATTTAAATGAGTTACATAAACATAATACCTTAACCAAGAGTAGAAATATATATA
>LZPO01097636.1:0-19877 GCA_001675575.1 Neotoma lepida
CCGGGTGGCTTCCACTCTCAGCCTCCTCTGGGACTGCTATGGCACAGTGTCCATGCTTCTCTGTCTCCCTTCTTCCCTGTCCTTTTTAAAATTCCTTCCCATCCTGGGGACCCAGAGCTTAACCACCAGGTCCTGCTCCTTCCCTTCCTCCCTTCTCCCCTGCTCGTGGGTATGTGCACCCTCCTGCTGGGTCTCTGGGCTTAGAGCAGGCTTATCCCAAAGGCAGGCTTAGCCCCCAGACCTGCAAAAGCATTGTGAGTGAGCCCCCTCTCCCCTAGTCCACACCGGCTCCCGCCCAAGTTTCCCCCTGAGTTTCCACGGGAGGCCATGGCTTACCTTTTTTTGTCAGAAGTGGCTCAAAGGCTGCCTACACTGCCCCCCTCAGGCAGCTCCCTGAGGGTGCTACCCCCTACAACTGCAGAGGCACTGACAGGGTCTCTAGGTTGCTGCTCCAGCTGTCATCCTTGCTGCATGAAGCTCTCTGCACCCTGAGCTCAGGCCACTGAACCACAAACGCCTGGCCTCTTGGCTGAGGGAGGAGCACTGACAGGCCAAGGCAGCCACAAAGGTCAAGCCAGGCCCTGAAGCTCCAGGGAGACACAGGAAGATCTGCTGCCTCCTTGCTGCTTCTGCCGTTCCCCCACAAGTGAGCACAGGATTCCAATCCCTACCTGCACAGGACTCTGCTACCTGCCTGCAGCTACCAATGGGACCAATTTTAGAGCTACTCCAGTGACACCTGCTGACTGAAAAGTGATATTACACCTCGAAAAAAAAAATCTCAAGGACTGTAAGATTAAGCAAGCCAATGTCATTACAGGTAAGAAAACTTCAAAATTTCACACTTTGAAACTGATTAACAAATTTTGATAATATGGTCGATAACATTACTTCGCAAGAATTTAAAAAATTTTTGGCTATATGATGAATGACATTTTTCTGGAAATTTATGACCTTCCTAAGCTACATCTGGCCTGTACCATTTTGGCAGTTATCATAATAATTTACACAGTATTCAAATACTGGGTTAATAATAATAACAAAGATGAGTCATAGTTGGGACTGATACAAGCTTTAAAAGATAGCAATGAATGATTACATAAAAAAATTCTTTCTCTGGAATCTGCTAACCAGGATTTACAAGTTAGTAATAGAGACTNACAAAACAGGCTTTGTAGTTTAGAATCTGCTAACTTAATACAAGAACTTCAATCAATAAATAATAAATGTATAGCTAAATTTGATTTTATTGATAGTAAATATGAATACTTAATGGATAGAACAAAAAGTCTCCAGGATGAAGTTGTCGCTACTCAGACACTTTATAAGGAAGAAAGATTATCATTAACTGATAAAATAAGGGCTATTGAATCATGTGTTTCACAAGAACATAAAAGTTTGCATGATTCCATGAGAAATCTGGAGTCCCTTGCAAGAGAGGAGGTTCACTCCCTCAGACAGACCTTAGGTGCTTGTTTGTAAGCCCTGGAAGAAACTCTCAGTAAAGATGACAAGGGACCTAATAAGCAGAAGGGCAAGACCATACAGGTCATAACATCTCCAGATGGTTCTCATACAATGGCCTATCCTGTCATCATTCATGAGAGGCCAGCAGACGATAGACACCCTGAGCCATATCTAGAATACAGATTACAACCTATTCCAATGAGGGATTTTTTAAACATATGAAGGAAGCAATAGTCACGTATGGCATACACTCAACATTTGTAAGACAGATGTTAAATTTGTGGTCTACTTCAAATAGAATTATACCAGATGACTGAAATCAGTTAATTTCAGCTGTTCTAGAATATAGCCAGCAGTTGCAATGGAAAAGCTGGCTAAGAGAAGAAGCAAGAAATTTAGAACAACAAGGTAAACTCAGAGGTTTTGAGATCTCTCAAGATCAAATTCTTGGTGAGGGACATTTCACTGATAGGAATATACAAGCCACTTATGATGAGCATACAATACCCCTATGTTGTAGAGCAGCTCTAAATGCTTGGGAAAAAATTCTGGAACCAGGAAAACCAACTGAGATATACACAAAGATATCCCAGGGACCTCAAGAACCTTTCACTGATTTTTTTACAAAGGCTGACCACAGCTATAATGAAAGCTGTGTCAGATAAAGAATTAAGACAAATATTAACTGAGTCCTTGGCATTTAANAATGCTAATACAGAATGCAAAAGAATAATTATGCCATTAAAGGTCAGATCAGCTCCTTTGGAANAATGGATTCANTATACTAATGGTGTTGAGTCTCTTAACTATAGTAATGAGGCTTGGATAGGAGAGACAACTCCCAGAGGTGGAAGAAGGCCTCAGGGTACCAAATACTTTAAATGTGGTATACCAGGTCATATAAGTAAAAACTGTACATTGAGGGCTCCTAGAAGTAATATGCCTTCTACAAATAACCCAAACGGAAGACCTCAACCTTCTGGATTATGTAGAAGGTGTGGCAAATGCTGACATTGGACTAATGAGTGCAGATCAGTAATAGATATACAAGGTAACCCTTTGCCATCGGGAAATGCTTCAATGGGCCTCTTGATGGCCCCCAAATCAAACGTGGTCCATACATTTCCAGGCACTGTGGAGAAAATTTCTCTCCAGGACAATTAAATAAACCTTGTCTCAGGTAAAGAGCAATACTGCACTGGATAATAGAATAGATGAATCAAAAGNTCCAAAGAACACAATAAAACGAATATTTTGGCAGACTTCCATAAATGCACAAAGACCAAAGCTTAGAATTCGGATTAATGGCATTGTACTCGAAGGTTTGGTAGACACAGGTGCAGATATGACTATAATAACATCAAAATCATGGCATCCGAATTGGCCTCTTCAAGAGGTAGATGTCCAATTTCTAGGGGTTGGTACCCTATCTCAGGTAAAACAGAGTTTGAGATGGATTGAATGCATAGGACCCAGAAGGACAGAAAGGAAGGCTGAAGACATATGTAGCAAATGTAGTGGTGAATCTTTGGGGCTGAGATCTGTTACAAATTCCTATACTCTCAGAAAAGGAATACAGACCTATGCATGATTCTAAGAATAATATCATAACATGCTATAAAAAACAGTCACCAACCATTCAGGCTGTGCATAAACAGAGCACAACTACTACTGAACCCTCAGAAGTTCCAACAGCCCTACCTTTAGAATGGCTAACTAATAAACCTGTCTGGGTTGGACAATGACCTTTGACAAAAGAAAAGCTACAAGCTTTGGAACAACTGGTTCAAGAGCAGTTAAATGCTCAATACTTTGAAGAATCTACCAGCCCTTGGAATTCTCCTGTATTTGTTATTAGAAAAAAGTCTGTAATTGGAGAATGCTGACAGACCTGAGAGCTATTAACAAAGTAATTCAGCCTATGGGCTCCCTACAGACTGGGGTACCCTTGCCCTCTCTGCTACCCAAAGAATGGTCTATAATAGTTACTGACTTAAAAGACTGTTTCTTTACTATACCTTTACAAGAAAATGATAGAGAAAAATTTGCCTTCACAGTACCTAATTAAAACAATTCCCAGCCAGTCAAGAAATATCAATGGAAGGTCTCCCACAGGGAATGTTAAACAGCCCTACCCTGTGCCAATTTTTTGTGCAAAAACCATTGGAGATAATTTGTGTTAAGTTTCCACAATCCATAATTTATCATTATATGAATGATATCTTATTAGCAGATCCAAAGTTAAGTACATTAGTAAGCATGTTTGAAGAAGTAAAAAAGGTTTTGCCTCTCTGAGGACTAGAAATTGCTTCTGAAAAAATACAAAGAGGAGATTCTATTAATTACTTAGGATATAAGATAGAGCTACAAAANATTAGACCNCAAAANGTACAGCTAAGGAGAGATCNATTGCAGATGCTTAATGATTTTCAAAAATTGTTAGGAAGAATTTTCAACTTACTGGGTATCCTAAAGATGGACTACAAAATTTGATTAATACTCTAAAAGGGGAAAAAGAATTAAATAGTCTAAGAGAATTATCAGCCAAAGCTGAGAAGGAATTGGCTCTAGTAGAAAAGACAATATGAGAAGCACATGTGGATAGTGTGAATCCAGAACTTAAATGCATTTTGGTCATACTTCCCTCCAGACATTCCCCAACAGATATTTTGGTGCAGAGGAAAGATATTATATTGGAATGGATATTTCTACCACGTAAACCAAATAAGAAGTTAAAGACTTATATAGAAAAGATCTCTGANTTGATTNTAAAAGGAAAATTAAGACTTTGCCAGTTGACAGGAATGGACCCAGGAGAAATTGTAGTACCTTTAACTAATGAAGAAATTTCCTCACTATGGAAAGGTAATGAATACTGGCAGAGAGCCTGCAGTGACATTTTTGGAGAGATTAACAACCATTATCCCAAAAGCAAGAGAATAGAATTCATAAAGATGACTGAATGGGTCCTTCCTCACATTGTACNACAAAAGCCTATTTCTGGAGTCCTCACATTCTATACTGATGCAAATAAATCAGTGAAAGCAGAAATCAAATCAAGAGACTTAAGTAAAGTAGTTTAAAGTCCATACAACTCGGTACAAAAAGCAGAATTGTATGCCATTCTTATGGTATTGATGGACTTCACAGAACCCCTCAATATAGTCACTGGCTCTTAATACACAGAGAGAGTTGTTTTACATATTGAAACTGCTGAATTTATTCCTGATGATACAGAATTTACTTCATTATTCATACAATTGCAATCATATATATATATATATCCTATATATATAACACATATCAGAACTCATATGGGTCTGCCAGGACCTCTAGCACAAGGTAATAATGAGATTGATCAGTTACTAATAGGTAATGTGCTAGAGGCCTCAGAATTTCATAAGAAACACCATGTAAATAGCAAAGGTTTGAAGAAGAATTTCTACATCACTTGGCAACAAGCCAAGAATATTATAAAAAAAATGTCCTACTTGTTCTTTCTATAATCAAACTCCATTACCTGCAGGCAGCAATCCAAAAGATATACAAAGAAATGAAATTTGGTAGATGGATGTGTTTCACTTCTCAGAATTTGGAAGATTAAAGTATGTAGACCAAACCATTGACACCTATTCAGAATTTCAGTGGACAGCTCCTCTGAGTTCTGAAACGGCTTATTCTATGATTACACACCTATTAGAAGTTATGGCTGTCATCGGAATGCCTGTATAAATTAAGAAAGATAATGCCCTAGCATATGTCTCCTATAAAATGAGACAGTTTTTTTTGCTTATTATAATATAAAACATGTAACAGGTATACCACACGATCCCACAGGTCAAGCAGTCATAGAAAGATCCAATCGAACTCTAAAGCATATTCTAAATAAACAGCAATAGGTAACAATGACTCCTAGAAATAGATTGCATAATGCTTTATTAACCTTGAATTTTCTCAATGCTGATAAGAAGGGAACAACAGCTGCAGAGAGATAGTGGATGACAGATAAATCTTCAGAGCTAAATAAACTGGTTTATTTCAAAGATGTGTTGACCTCAGAATGGAAACCACGATATGTCCTACATTGAAGAAGGGGTTTTGCTTTTGTTTCCGCAGNAGAAGAAAAGCTATGGATACCAACAAAATTAATAAAAATTTGATTTGAACAGGAGAAACCCCTCAGTGAAGAGAAGTAAAAGCTCCTCTACAGATGTGACATCTCTACAAGTTGTAAGAAAAACTTAACAAGCAAAGGTTTGGGGCAGGGTTTTGTTTTTCTTGTCTTTACAGGATAATAGAAATACCCATCTTCCAGAAATCATAAGGCCTTGGATATCCAGACATCTACAACAGAGGAAAAGAATCTATTGGTGCCAATCTGCACAGAATAAAATCTCACTGCTTAACATCTATATCTCTTTAACTCTGAAAGAATCATGGTTCNGATTCAATTATATATCAAGCTGGCTTTGGAGTTGGAAGTTTGCTCTTTCCTCCTCTAAACCCAAGCATATGGCTAAAAGAAAAAATTTAAGAGATTCTGTCTCATACCAGAAGAGCCACCTGGTGTGGGACAGATGAAAACCAATAAAAGGGGATCATTGTCACCAGATTCTATTTCTACCCATGCTTACTCTTATTCTCTTAGAATTCTTTATGTGTCATGTCATCTTTAAATTCAAACTTTCCATTTCGATGTTCAAGTTTTCCAGAGTAAAAACTATCTTCTCCAATAGCAATTTCTGAAGTCTCCAGAAGGAAGATGGGGACCTATCACCATGACTACAACAACAACTCTACTCATTCCAGAATGATACCATGATACCTAAGAACATTAATCATAATCAGTCTCAGACTGAAAACTCTTCAGGACAGTCCTAAGATAAGATGATCCATCACACGACAATTTTAGCCAGAATCTTAGACAATTTTATCCATTTCTGAGACTAGCTGCAGATTCTATGAATAGCTCTATTGAGACCTAATAATCTAATCTTTCTTACAGCACCCCACAAAGATACCATTGCCCCCAAAACAGCAGGAANTAATTATAAGAAAACGATGCCCCTCTCCCAAATATCTTATTTTCTCAGGGTTATGAATACATGGTTGTAGGGTTGGGGGTGGAACAATAGAATGTGGACTCAGTATTCTTTTTTAGAAAAGAAAAAGGGGAATGGATAGGTATAGGATATTAAGGTAGATTATTGTATTTACTAGTGAACTAATTCAGTAGAATATCAGTCTTAGATAATTTGCACTGATATTGATTCTTGTATATTGATACAAATGCAAACTACTTATATATTCCTATTTATGATAATTTGGATATTGATACAAATGCAGAACTGTATTTGTTGTAATATACATATATTTCTACTTTTGTTTGAAGTACTTTGTATATTGATACAAATGTAAAATTGTATTTGTTATATGTATGTATAGTCTACCTCTGTTTAAGCCATTTTGGGTATTGTCACAATCTTGAGGTCATTGTCCTTATGGTACATCTGCTTACAGACTGTTTATCTATGTGAAGCCTTAGTCCTTAAGTTATTTAGTAGTGAAGACTTACTGAGTTACAGTCACTCATGCTTGTCATGTCTATAGTTATGTTAGTTAGTTTCTCCAGACTTATAGAAACATATGTCAGATTGATAGGTAATCTTCAAACACTTCATAGACCTAGAGAATATGGCATTTAAATGTTTTGATAACTTAGAATTCTGTTGATGTGAGACACAATTGCTCCTGGCAGCACTGATNTGATCNNNAGAGAATGTTGGGCTTCTGAGACATTTCCATTTGGAAGTTTGTCTTCTTCTTGGCACAAAAATGGCCTATTGGGCAAAGAACTGCCCTTGCCTCAACTGCTGACTGTAAAAGAGACTATTGAACTCTGCCAAGATAGGGTAAGACAGTCTTTCAAAAAACCTGCCTTTGAAAATGGTCTGCCAGATAAGCTAGGCCTGTCGCCAATTTGAATGCACCAACGATACTGAGAAATTCTAGGTGACTGTCCAGGCTGCTCTCTGTCTACTCTGGCAAGACTCCTGAAAGTTGCTTGCATCCTTCTCAAATTTCTCAGGTGTGATTATATTCCTTCCCAGGTCTTTGATGGGATTGAAGACTAACAGTTATAGTTACAATCTTCTTGTATCTTAGCTAGATCATATTAAGTATTAGATTCAGGTTCTTTAGGATAAGACACCTTTTGGAATGATCTCTGTAACATGCCGTTTACCTATGCTCCAGACTACTCTGGATTTTAGTATTTTAGTATGTGTCTCTTGTTTGATGTTGTTTGTGTTGGTTGTAGTTCCATCTTGTCTAGGTCATTATCCCTTATTNNTNCTGGACAATATTTGATAATCATTCCTATTGTATATAGTTTTGTATTAGGTTAGAATTTTCTTATTTAGACAAAAGGGGGAGACCACCACTAGCATATGCAATCAGCAAGAGCATTGTTCATTCCAGCATGCAGGGGTCTGCCAACCAAACAACAAAATGGCTGTGACCCCAACTGGGGCTCTCAGACTCCATTTATGGGCAGCCAGGATGGGATGATGTCATACTGAAACTGATCCTCTGAGCTCCTCTTCCTGCTTTTACAGGGTACAGAAAATAAAACTGAAACAGAGCTGAAACCTAACAGGGTGAACAAACCAAAACTGAAACTAAATTAAAACTCAAGCCTAGTGGAGGCTGGGGCCAGCAGAGGCCTAGCCATGGTGTTGCTGTGCCTCTTTAGTTCCAGCATGGGAGGTACTGAGGTAGAAAAAAATGGGTAAAAATGAAAGAAATATACCCTAGTGATATGTATTTTTGGACTTATGGATTGAACATGAGAAGGGTTTTGTTTATGGTGGGTGTATGTTCAGACTTTACCTGGGAAGATGTTACACATACATGCTCTCACTCTAAATAGGGAACTCACAATAGATCAAAACATGGATACCATCAAAATCCATCTTAGTGACTTCAATGAGTTTTACTGCAGTTAATCATAGAAATTTGGGTGGAAGGTTATTTACAAAAGCAGAAATGACTCAATGACAGTTGTATCACCAAAGCCCATTCCAGCGCAGATGATAGCTCATAAACCTGAGAACATGACACACTCTGCATAGCCTTAATACAGCTCAACATGTTGGAGAGTATCCTTTCTAGGTGCCCCTGTTGGTCTAAACTTCTTCCAGGCAGCTTGGCTGGTTTCTGCTTTTTCCAGGCAGCTGCTCTCATCTCAGAAACTTCTTTCTGGCTTGGCTTTTCTGATAGTCTTTTTTGCAGTTTGGTTCCTTTGAGAATGACTGCCAGCTATCTGTATCCCTTATTCTGAATCTGATCACTTTCAGAGACTTCATGCGTTGTTTACCTTCTGTCTTAAGGAGCTTTCTTGGGAGTTGGAACATTTCAGTCATGGAGGTCTCTGCTAAACAACAGTAGGCAAGAGTAAGCTACACGTAGAAAAGATGGCCTGTTTAAGGACATGAACACATTAGGGGATGAAGTTAAAATTTATCTTGCTACTAAAAGTGGAAAGATTCAAGAAGTCAAGTCAAGAGTACATTTCCAAACATGTCAGCTGAACTGTCTTCAAGATGCAGGAATGGGGGGATCAATTTTATAGTTCAGTATGGAAATGCCANTAAATATGGATGGATAGTGCTTAAGCAGACTCAGCGAAAATATACAGAAGAAGAAAGACGAAAATCTAGTTTTGACAAACTGTTCTTATGGTTCAACTAATTTTTCAACTTGATTGGGTCATCAGGGAGACTACTAAAGCCTCTGTGTGTTTATGTGATGGTGTTAGCTGAGATGGTTAACTGAGTGGAAGAGACTAATTATTTAATCTATGTCCCCCAACAAAATTTATCTGAAGATCAGAGGAACAAGGTCAGCCACTAGCCTTGCAAATTAGCACACACCCTTAATTCTATCACCTAGCAAGCAGGGTCTGTCTGGATCCCTATGAGTTCCAGGTCACACTAAGAACAGTCAAGCATGGAGACACATGCCTTTAATGCCAGCACCAACCATAGAATTCTAGAGGTCTATACAGACAGGCAGGAAGTGATAGAAGTGGGCGATAGGAGGAAATGATGTAGCTAGGCTGAAAGAGCCAATGGGAGAACAGAACAAAAAGGGATATAGATGTGGAGATATAGGAAGTCAGAGATATTCTCTATTTTGGGAGCAACAGCAGAAGTCTAAGGTGAGGCTGGTAGCTATTCCCAATTCCTCTGATCTCTGTCAGACTTTTACCCCTATCTCTGCCTTTGTGTTTTATTTAACAAGACCATTTAGAAAATCCATCTTACATTTGATACCCAATGTGACAAAAATTCATTAAAAAGTCGTTGGTAGGCTTTACAAGCAGGGTGTCCTAACCTCCGGCTCGGCTGGAGCTTCAAGTGGCCAGATCTGGGCCGAGGCTGAACATGGCCTGATCTGGGTTGCAAGCAGCTGCAGCTGCTAACGGCCAAATTTAGAACCACGTGGCAGGAGTCTCTTTGGCTTTCTTTAGCTCCTGGTGGGTGGTGTGGGCTTTCTCTCACCCCTCTCTCTGGATTTCCATCTCAGAACTGCCACCACACTGGGTAGCTGCTTTGAAATTCCCTTGGACTTCTACTGTTCTATGCAGTCGACAGATTTGGTAAGTCAATTAAGATATCTTAAAAGGAGAAACTAGTTAAAAAGGAATTTTTTCCCACATTAAAAAATGGGAAATATTTTTACAATGGTAGGAAATTGGTTTCTGTTTGATAACACATTAGACAGCCTAATACAACTAAACGAGAGAATAATTAATCTTAATGGGATGTACATAATGTCAATTATGAATATTCTTTATTTAATGATTTTTATTTTAGCATTAAGAAGTTTGGTCAATTTGAGTGCCAAGATAATAAAAGCTTTAGAAAAACTTGTTAAAATGAATTATATAGAAATTCAAACCCACACAAAAGAATTTAAAAGTGAACCTAGCTCAGCATTAGCTTTAGAAAAACCTTTTAAAAGAAATTATAGAGAAATTCAAACCCACACAAAAGAATTTAAAGGTGAACCTAGCTCAGCATTGACTTTAGAAAAACCTGTTAAAATGACTTATAGAGAAATTCAAACCCACACAAAAGAATTTAAAGGTGAACCTAGCTCAACATTGATGTTAGAAAAACCTGCTAAAATGACTTATAGAGAAACTCAGACTCAGACAGAAGAATTTAAAGATGAAACTAGATCCTGACTGAATTATAAGGTTACAGACAAACAGCCTCAGGCTCTAAGACAGCCGACATTAATCTACCCTGTAACCTTACAACAACTGCAAGATGATCATGTTCAAGCTAATTGGGCTCCAACACAAATGCTAGACTTAAGGAGATTTAAAGAAGCTATAGTATCATATGGCATGCATTCTCCATTTGTAAAGCAGATGTGAAACTCGTGGTCAACTTGTAATAGAATTGTCCCTCAAGATTGGAAAGAGTTGGCTGCAGCTGTACTAGAATCTAGTAAAAATTTACAATTTCAAATGTGGTATAAAGATGAAGCTAAAACTATAGAACAGCAAAGTAGGACTAGAGGTATAGAAATTTCCAAGGATCAGCTTGTTGAAGAAGGTGAATACTCGGATATAAACAGACAATGTTCATATGATAACCAAACCCTAATTCTATGCCACATAGCAGCTATCAATGCATGGGACAGAATTGAGGAAGCAAGAAAGAAAATTGAATCATTTACAAAAGTTATACAGGGCCCCAGAGAATCCTTCATGGATTTCTTGCAAAGGCTGTCTTCAGCAGTAAATAGAATGATACAAAATTCAGAAGCTAGACAGATAATAACTGAATCCTTGGCATTTGAGAATGCGAATGCAGCATGCAAAAGAATAATCAAGCCTTTAAAGGCACGGTCAGCACCCTTGGAGGACTGGATCAAGGACACAATTACTATAGAGTTCCATGACCATGGTGATAGCTGGATAGGAGATGTCATATCAAAAGCTTTGAGGAAAAATAATAATGTCAAATGTTTTAACTGTGGTAAACCAGGACATCTGAAAAGGGAGTGTAAACAGGGTGTTTCTATAAACAATGTTTCTTCAAGGAACATTGGCAACAGAATGCCCCTTCCTTCTGGATTATGCCAAAGGTGTGGTAAAGGGAAACACTGGACCAATGAATGTAGATCAATAAGGGATAGACATGGTAATCCTTTGCCTTCAGGAAACTCCCTGAGGGGTCTATTGCAGGCCCCAATGACAAATTCAGTTCAGACTTTTCCTGCCATCATAGAAGAAACCCCTTCTCAGAACAATTAAATAACCAAATGCNTATAGTAAAAAACCATACTGCTTGGGGTGATAAAACAGCTATAGCAGCAAGAATAGGAAATTCAGGAGAAACTACAAAGCTAATTTTTTGGCAAACAAAATGAACAAAGACCTAAATTAAAAATACAAATAAATGGTATCCTCTTTGACAGTCTAGTGGACACTGGTACGGATGTTACTATANTTGCACCAGAATTTTGGCATCCAAATTGGCCTGTTCAAGAGGTAAATATTCATTTATTAGGGATTGGAACATTATCTCAATTGAAACAGAGTGCAAGATGGCTCGAATGTATAGGACCAGAAGGACAGAAAGGAAAAATAAAGCTATATGTGGCTAATGTAGCTATGAATTTATGGGGCCATGATCTATTACAACAATGGAAAACCCAGATTAATATTCCTCCAACCTCAGAAACGAATCACACACTAATACTTGTTTCTGAGAGAAATATTAGGAGGTATTATTATAAAGGACAATTACTGGCCATCCAGATTGTACAAGAACAGGATACAACAACTGCTGATCTTTCAAAGATACCAACAGCTCTACCTTTAAAGTGGTTAACAGACAAGCCTGCATGGATTCAGCAATGGCCTTTAACAATAGAGAAATTACAGGCTTTAGAAGAGCTGGTACAAGAGCAGTTAAATGCTTAGCATATTGAAGAATCAACAAGCCCTTGGAATTCTCCTGTATTTGTTATTAAAAAGAAATCTGGTAAATGGAGAATGGTAACAGACCTAAGAGCAATTAACAAGGTAATTCAGCCAATGGGCCCTCTACAATCTGGAATTCCTTTGCCTACTTTGTTACCTAAAGAATGGCCTCTTTTAGTTATTGATTTAAAAGACTGTTTCTTCTCTATACCCTTACAAGGAAAAGACAAAGAAAGATTTGTCTTCACAGTGCCCACTTATAATAATTCTCAACCGATTAAGAGATATCATGGAGAGTTCTCCCACAGGGAATGTTAAATAGCCCAACCCTGTGCCAATATTTTGTACAACAGCGATTAGAAGTAATATGTAAATAATTTCTTAAATATGTAATTTATCATTAGATGGATGATATTTTACTGGCTGATTCAAATGCAGACAACTTAGAAAGAATGTTTGAAGAAGTAAAGAAAATTTTGCCTTGTTAGAAATTACAAATTGCTCCTGAAAAGATACAAAGAGGAGATTCTATTAATTATTTAAGATATAAAATAGGTCCACAAAAAATTAGAACTCAAAAGATGCAAATTATGAGAAATCGATTACAGAATCTTAATGACTTTCAAAGATTATTTGAAAATATTTCTCATCTACAAACTGTTGTTGGGATAAAAAATGATGAAATGGGTAATTTGTTTAAAACGTTAGAAGATGACAAGGACTTAAACAGTCTAAGAGAATTAACAGATGAAGCTGAGAGACAATTGTCCTTGGTGGAAAAGAAAGTAGAGGAAGGACATGTGGATTGAGTGGATCCAATGCTTGATTGCATTTTGATTATTTTACCCTCTAAGCATTCTCCTACAGGAATTTTAATGCAGAGGGAAGATATTATATTAGAATGGATATTTCTCTGACTTGATTTTAAAAGGAAAATTGAGACTTTGTCAATTAGCAGGAATAGACCCAGCAGATATTGTTGTACCCTTAATGTCTTACCCATAGGCAAGAAGTGAACCTTGGCAAAGAGCTTGCAGTAATTTTTTGGGAGAAATTAACAGTAAATATCCCAAAAGTGATAAAATTGAACTTATAAAGAAAGCTGATTGGATTTTGCCTTGCATTGTATGGGAAGCACCCATATCTGGATCTTGTACATTTTATACAAATGCAAACAAACAAAGAAAGGCAGATTACAAATCAGAAAACTTAAGTAAAGTTGTTCAAAGTCCTTATAATTCAGTTCAAAAATCAGAATTGTATGCTATTCTGCTGGTATTAATGGATTTTTCGGAACTTCTCAATATAGTTACTGACTCTCAGTATGCTGAAAGAGTGATATTATATATTGAGACTGCAGAATTTATCCCAGATGAGTCAGAATTAACTTTGTTATTTATTCAGTTACAAGATATAATCAGGAATAGGAAGTATCCCTTGTATATAACTCACATCCGATCCCATACGGGTCTGCCAGGCCCTCTAGCACAAGGTAATGATGAGATTGATAAACTAATGATAGGAAATGTGCTGGAGGCCTCAGAATTNCATAAAAAACATCATGTCAATAGTAAAGGCTTAAAAAGGGATTTTCCTATAACCTGGCAACAAGCCAAGGAAATTGTAAGGAAATGTCCTACTTGCTCTTTTTACAACCAGATTCCATTACCAGCAGGATGTAACCAAAAGGGTACTCAGAGGAATGAAATATGGCAGATGGATGTGTTTTACTTTGCAGAATTTAGAAAATTAAAATATGTACACCACACTATTGATAGTTATTCAGGATTTCAATGGGCAATTGATATATCATATATAAGATTTCATGAGTCTTCCTAAATATTTGTTTCTGCTCTTCTCTACAGACACTTAACACAAATGGTCTTTCTGTAGTCCCAGTTTAATTAAAAATTAAAGCTGGCTTTGGAATTGGAGAACAGCTCTCTCATTCTCTAAACCCAAGCATGTTTGTTAAAAGGAAAATGCAAAATCTCTGTATCATATCAGAGGAGCCATCTGATATGAGACAGAAGAAACAAACAAAAAACAACAACAAAAAAAATTAAGGGACTATTCTATTGCTACTAATTTCAACTATTTGGTTCTATTCTGATTCTTTAAGCTCTTCTTAAAGTATGAATTTTATATCAAAATTTGTAAGGTTGATATATATTTATATTTTAAACTTTAATGGTCATATAGAGTTCTAAATAATTTTAAAAAAAAGTTTCAGTTAGCTGCCTAAACATTTTTTTTTTGTATTAGAGTCTCTATCAGTTTTTTGCAGGAAATCATTACCAGGCATTATAAAAAATTTGAAGTCTCCAGAAAGATGATGAGGCCCCACAACAACAATTCCTCGTGGACAATAATAATACCACTAAGCTGCCAAATATCACACAAATATCAGCTTTGCACTACAAACTGCTCAAGACAATCTTGAAATGGCTAAGCCAACATAATCCAGTCTCACAGATTATTCGAGTGAGGACTTGAGATAAGCCCTGCACTTTTGTGTTATGCAGAGACTGGATAACAAATGATACAGCTACAACTGCAGTCTTGACAATTAACCCAAAAATTTTCTTTTCAGTATCCCCTATAGATATCTTCACCCACAAACAGCAGGAAGCAATATTAAGAACACTATGCCCACATTCCCAAGAGGTGGGGAGGGTAGTAGTAGTTTTTCAATGGATTTTGGTTTTGGGATAATTTTCATTGTTTAGGATGATTAATTACAAGTTGTTGTTAATGGTCAAAAAAAAAAGACTAAACAAAGGAGATTAGATTTAAGGTTCTTGTTTGTAAAAAAATAAATAAAGAAAGAGGATATAGAGAAGAGGTAGATTATTCAACTACTAGGATATAGAGAAATGAGAGTTAGTAATTAGTCATTACAATCAAACTTGTAGTGATATTAGGTGTTTTCAAGTTTAAGCAGAGATATATTTTAGATAGACAGGTCATCTTCAAACACTTCAGAGATCTGCAGAATATGGCATTTTAAATGTTTTAATAACTTAGATTTTTATTCNTTTTTTATGACTATGAGTCATGTTGGCTCCTGGAAGCACCAATTTATTTCAGAGAAGATATGAGCATTGAAGAGACTGCATATGGACTTAACTTTCATGTGGCAAAAGTTAGCNAATGGGTAAGACAGTGCCCTTGCATTGACTGCTGACAGTATGCTCTTCAAAATTGACAAGCAGGACATAAAACAAAGGACTACTGATCCTTGCCAAGACAAGTGTGGTTGCAGCTTTGGCAACAGGTGTCCTCTGAGGCCAAAACAATATGGCACCATCGCTTAAGTGGCTTTACAATCTGGAAAAGGTACAGTGCCTCTTCCTTTGAAGGCAGTTGAACAGGCATTCGACTGATGGCTACTGGTGTGTTGTGGAACAGTAGCTGGAACAATTACTCTTGGAGGAGTAACTAGGCTGATGGAGTCTGACCTCTCAATGATAGACTGGCATTTAATAAAGGAGATGAAGCCACTTACAAGCTGAGAAGAATGGGATGCCAAGGTGAAACCACTCACAAGCTGAGAAGAATGGGAAACCAAATTCCAAAAATACCAGCAATTTCCAGAATTTAAAATCCTAAATCATGACAGGACACTGACAGAATTTAAGATTATCTGGTACATGGAATACTTGCATCAAATGTGGGCTCGAGCTGTAGACCTTGAGTACATCCTGCTTCACAAATGAATCTGTCAGATACACTAAGCCTGTAGGCTGAAGATGATGCCCCAACATTGCAAAGAACCTAAGGTGACTGTTCAGGAAGCTAGCTGTTTCTGTCAACTCAGATTTTTTTTTTTAGTCTCTTGTTTGCATTTCCTGTTTTACTAGGTAATATTATTTTCTTCTCGGGTTTCTGAGGGAGTTGAAGATTAGATAGTTAAGATATCATAAGGATAGTTTTCTATTAGTAATATAAGAAAGTGAATTAGGTACATTTAAAACTCATCAAAACAGGATAGATAATGGAGTATTTTCTCTGAATTTGTCAAATGCTAATGGACTAGTCATTGTTAATGTATTAATCACTTGTATATACTGTATATAGTTATTTTACTTATTGTATATAGTTTTTCTTATATTAGTTATAACCTTTTTAAANTTTTTTTATTTTTATTAGACAAAGATGGGAAATGTGGTGGTATTTTATCTATGTCCCTCCACAAAATTTATCTGAAGATCAGAGGAACAAGGTCAGCCACTAGCCTTGCAAAATTAGCACATGCCCTTAATCCTAGCACTTAGCAAGCAGGGTCTGTCTGGATCCCTGTGAGTTCCAGGTCACACTAAGAACAGTCAAGCATGGAGACACATGCCTTTAATCCGAGCATCAACCATAGAATTCTGGAGGTCTATACAGACAGGCAGGAAGTGACAGAAATGGGCGATAGGAGGAAGTTATGTAGCTAAGCTGAAAGAGCCAATGGGAGAACAGAACAAAAAGGGATATAGATGTGGAGATATAGGAAGTCAGAGACACTCTCCATTTTGGGAGCAGCAGCGGAAGTCTAAGGTGAGGCTGGTGGCTGTTCCCAATTCCTCTGATCTCTGTCAGACTTTTACCCCTATCTCTGCCTCTGTGTTTTATTTAACAAGATCATTTAGAAAATCCATCTTACATGTAGCACCATTTCCTTGGCAGGGACAGAATTTATTGGGAATAAAAGAGTCATTGACATTCCCCCTTCTTGAGAAAAAGAGCTCTGTCACTCTTCTTTCTCTGCTGCCTGATCTGCTCCAGCTAGACAAAAGCAGTGCCTGTTTGCCATGCTCCCCATTCTCCCCACAATGGATAAATACTTTGAACATGAACAATAGAACTTTCCTCTCTTAGATCATTTATCTCAGACATTCTGCCACAATAAGAAAAATAAATGATATAATCATTTCTCATCAATTAGGCCAGAAACTAGAAAACACCAAGGAGAGAATTACAAAATAGTTAGTGGTGATGTAGAAGCCAAGAAAGAGGGTTTTTACAAATATTACTATATTACATATTTGCGATAATTTAAATAAGAAGCCTAAATCTTAAAAACTGAATTTTCTGATATGGCTTTAGAGTATGGTAAAGCTGGCTGAGCAGAACGGAGTCACCAATAAAAAAACTATGTATTTTTAGCAGCAGATTTAAGGCACTACGGACCACTGAAGGAACTAAAATTTATTTCTTTACTAAATCTGGGTTTAGTGATCATGGCAGATCCAACAGAAAGGGAATACTTCCAGTGAATGAAGGGAAGAGCAGTAGGAAGCCACTGGAAAGATGCCAGGGACTTAAGAGGATAGAACTGAGACAAGAAGCTACAGAATTGCCAGTCACTTCCTAGACTGAAAAGGAAAGATAAGAATAGAAATAATTTAGCAAACATTATAGAATGAGAATATTCTCNTCAAATAATGTACAAATAGATCTGATCCAGCCACAGTAAGCAGTAGAACTTGCTAGCCTCAGCTACATGGTTCTGGACTTAAGGATAGAAGAATGAGGCTATGGAATTTGCCACTAAGGAAAACTGCTGAAGCCAGTCATGGTCCGGAGTGTCTCTGAATGGAAGTCTAGAAAGACCCTTGCATGAAGCTGTGNAGTTGAAACCTGCATGCCTCGCAGACCCAAAGTTGTTAGAGATCCCNGAGTCATGGGATACCTGCCAAGGAAAGCTGCTAACAGGGAAGAAGCTCAAGAGAAAGAAGTATGTTGCAGTCAAGAAAGTTGAACACAATTGACTATACGAAGTGTTTTGACATCAGACACAGAGATGCAGAGTTTGGAGTTTTCCCACCTGGTTTTTCAGTCTTGCTTTGTTCCAGTATTTTGTCAATATGCTTCCTGCATTTTGGGATAGTAATGTGCCAATATATGTTGGAANTATGTGATCTGCTTTTTTAAATTCATTTTTAGAGGTGATTACCATTAAGAGATTGTATAAATCTAAGAAGAGACTTTGAACTTTGGACTTTAAAACATTGTTGAGACTGTGATAGACTATGGGGACTTTTGGAGTTGGACTAAATGTATTTTGCATTATGATATTGTTATAAGCTTATGGTGCCCTGGGGATGGAATGTGGTATTTGAATATAATTGACCTCTATAATCTCACAGGGAGTAGCCCTATTAGGAGATGAGGCTTTGTTGGAGTGGGTATAGCCTTGTTGAAGGAAGTGTGTTACTGTGGAGGCAGGTTTTGAGGATTTCTACACTGTGTCTCAGTGGACTTCCTGTTGCCTTTAACATGTAGGACTCTCCAGCAATCATGTCTACCTGCATGGCACCATGTCTCCCCATTGTGACTGAACCTCTGAAACTGTAAGCAAGCTACAATAATTAAATGTTTTCATTTAAAAGATTTGTATTGGTCATGGTATCTTGTCACTGTAATAAAAACCCTAACTAAGACACTTACCAATTACCTAATCTCTAGGACAAATCCAAAACTGTGGATTAAANGTTGGATTTTTATAACTTCATTCTTTGGGCCCAAGTGAATTCTGGTGTTATATTCTTATGATACAGTGAGAAACATGACAAGATTTTTCAAGGTCTGTTTTCTTCTCTCTGTGAAGTAAAATTTTCCATGTATCTATATGTCACTAGTCTCAAGGGACAGTCTCTCCCTTGCTCTTATGTGTTCACAGATGGTAGATCTTTCGACAAAAGGCATCAGGCTTCACAGGACACTTGCAACAGCTCTTATTATTTTTACCATGCAGTCTTGGTCTCATTATATAGCAATTTCACTTGCTTTGGTTAAAGTCATTGTAGGCCCTTTATTCTAGAGATTCTATTATAAAATTGACTTGAAGCATTTTGCAGTCAAATTGATAATGATCATGACAACTTTTAGACCACATTAGATAAATTTTCATATACAAGATATTAATTATTGACTATATTGGTGACATTTTTACTAGGGAGCTTATATTATTTCCTCTCCTTAAAAACATTATAAAAAACATTTTACTACCAATCAAACAGAAAAACTTAGTAAATGTAATATATAACTTTGTGTAGAGGTATTATTTTTAGAATACTCCCCACTTCAAGCACATATTTCAAATTTTCATTTTTATTTGTCTGTGTGTGTGTGTGTGTGTGTGTGTATGTATGTGTGTTGCTGTGTTTACTCCATGTATGTGAGTAACTTCAGAGTCCAGAATAGGATGTCAAATCCCCTGGAATTCAAGATACAGGCAGTTGTAAGCTTCTAGACTTGTATGCTATTATCTGAAATAGGGTGTTCAGGAAGAGCAGCAAGTGTTCTTAACCACTGAGTCATCTCTACATCCACCCAGACAAGTCAGTCTTTCTCTTTTTTTCTTCCTCTCCTTTCCTTCCTTCTTTTCTTTCTCTTTCTTTCTCTCTTTCTTTCT
>LZPO01097637.1:54988-65491 GCA_001675575.1 Neotoma lepida
TGGCCAAGTTCCGCAAGATCCAGCATGAGCTGGAGGAGGCTGAGGAGCGGGCTGACATCGCCGAGTCCCAGGTCAACAAGCTGCGGGTGAAGAGCCGGGAAGTTCACACCAAAGTCATAAGTGAAGAATAATTCATTCTTCTGTTGAAAGGTGACAGAAGAAATCACAAAATGTGACGTTCTTTGTCACTATCCTGTATATCAACTAAATAAAATCTGCAGATAATTTTGCAATCTAAAAGCTCATTTGTCTTTTAATTATAAGATTCATGATGCTTTGGGGACCAATTTATTTCTTAAACATTGGTTGAGTACCTACTATGTGCAAAGACATGAACAGCACTCAACCAACTTGACTGAGCATTGAGTACATGTCTGATATCAAAATGGTCACCAAGGAAATAAGTTATCCCTGTCTTTGAGGAACTCAATTCAGGGGGTGGCAGACAAATACTTCAGACAGATGTGGAAGGGTATACATAATCTAACAGAAGACTAAAGATAATGCATGGCAAGGATATAAAGTGACATCTAGGAGTCCAGAGAAACTTCTCAAAGGAGACTGTGAGCTCCTTCCTCAGAGACAAGCAGCCAGTTATCAGGTAATAGGGCAAAGGAGATGACCACTGTAAAAGAAAACAAGTATGAGATTCCACAGTCATTTTAGCATAGACGTCATGAGCAAAAGGCAGCAGATGAAACCAGACACAAGAAGGGAGGGCCTGACAGTGAAGGGTATGGTCCCTCATACAGTACTGAANGATTAGGGCNTGCATCAAACTGCTCTGATTTCACAAGGAAGACAGTTGGCCAACTCTGGTAGTGGTGCGGTGGGAGGAATGAGTAGGCTAGGATAGNCCAGAGCCTGTGAAGGCTATTGGGAAGGCATGGTCCTGATGCAAGGCAATGTTGATGGAATGAACAAGAAAGCAGAATGAATGCAGGATTCTCATGCTGGCATAGACAAAGTAGGGAAGCATGAAAGAGGTCAGTTTCATGATGTTCAAAACATCAGGTTCCTTTATGGTTATCCATTTTGTTTCATTTCAGGAGAAATCCTTTTCCTTGGAACCCTTTCTAGAAGTGTTCTAGAATGACTAGAACACTTCGATGAATTCTTTTGACCTTTCTNCAGAACTTGACTTTCCTTGATAGTTGACACATTTTAAGGAGGCAGGAGAAANGAAATTCATTTTATAATGTCAAAAAAGAGAACATTTTATCATAGCCATTGTTTGAGTGATTCTTTTAAATACTTTCTTGAAACTTCAAATTTTGATTTTATTGGGTGGATGTTGAAAAATTAAGGTAGTGAAAGGCCAATTTCTCTTTTTCCTAGTGGCAGATGTCCCTTTCTAATGAGGAGGCCACTGTGAGAAACTGTTTTTCCTTGCTTGGAAACCTAATCAGTAATGAGGAGCTTGCTTCAGCAGCAGAGAATTTTAAAAGCCTAGAAAATAATTATGAGGAAAATCTCACCTCAGCCATGATGAAGACTAATGAANTATCCCGTGTAGAGTAGGCATTTATTATCAATTTTTAATTAAGCTTTATAGAGATAACCTATTGACCCAAAAGCACTAGGCAACTGCCATATTATTCTGTCTCCTGACTATGTAAGTGATTGCTTAAGTAGAGTTAAGAGTGGCTTCTGTTATATGTAGGTCAATTTTTCTGCCTCACCCTAAAACAGGANGCTTAGAGATCACAGTTANTCTGGTTAACANTCTTCCTNATTTTCCTCACAGATTAGGTGGTTTTCGGCCTCCATTCTGTATCTACTGGAATAAAGCCACACCTTATCATCTCAGACTGCTCACACGGTACTCGTCACCTTTCCTTTCAATGCTCTGAGGCATTATTTAATATCTACACCTTCCTGAACCAAGACAGGGTGCAGGCAAAGAGCAGGCTGCATTGAAATTTCAGTGTATNCGACTGTTCTCATTACAATGAACACTTCACCTGAAGTGGCTGGCTAACCAACTAAGAAGATTCTGNGGCTAGAGAGATGCTCAGAGCATGCACTGCTCTTGCGGAGGACCTGAGTTCAGTTCCCTGCACTCATGCCAGGTAGCTCACAATGGCAACTCCAGAGAATCTGGTGCCTATTCCTTGACTTCCATNCTTCTTATCTCCTTGATTTGCGTTATTTCTGTCCTGCTACAAGATTAATTACTCATCTGTCTCCTGCTAAAATATAAGCTCTACAATGACAGACAATGCATTTGGCTTACTGTTGAGTATGTGNTAAGTCAAGGGTTGCCTGGCCCATAGCNAATNTTTAAGAAATACTTGCAGAATGAAGTAAANAGTTTAGTAANAATTTTCTCTATATAGTGTGCAATGCTTTNTTATACATGTATCGTCTACAAATGAANCTAAAAGCAGAGGCTATTTTAACTCTCTCTCATACATTTAGTAAAGAAAGCTTTCCCTTCTGAGGAGATGCAATAGTTTGCTTCTTTACCTGTTTTTCCCAATAAGTACAACTAACACCCCCAGNTATTCCAGTTCACACTAACATAGGAGACTCTGACAGACAGAGTGGAGATGAAGGTCCTTAGGCTCTAGGATTGGCACAACGGTGAGGTCTGCAGCTTTTCTGCATTTTATCACATGCCTAGACTTGGTGGTAAAGGGAGCAGACAACCAATGGGTACTGAAAAATGGGGGTAAAGGAATAAAAGGGGGAATAAAGCCCCAACAGAAGCCATTTTCTCTAGNTAGAGAAGGAAGAAATGGACAGCTTAGCGAAGCAAAAAACCTCTTTAGCCAAAAACTGTTCTACCCAAACCAAATGAAACAAAATCACAGTTCCACCCATTCCCAGCAAAAGTTCAATGCAAAGCCTGTATTTCAGCTTTATAGGATTGGAATAAGGTACTTCTATACCAATGGGGTGCCATCAAAGGAGGCCAGTGGGAAGATGGGATTCGAACCCACTGGTTACCAACAGGTCACATGGCATCAGCAATAACACTGTAACCCTTCCTGCCCCCCACCTGAGAGCAACAAGCTTCTGACCTCCTGTCAGAGGAAGATTATGATTATTGTTTTAGCCTCTTCCCAGCAGTAAAAAAAAACTACCCATGTCCAAAAGGAAGCGGGTGGCCCCCTTGGTGTCAACAGAAGGGAATGAGGACTTGTACCTCCACCCTGGAAGCAGCCAGTGGCACCACTCTTCTTCTCTCACCACAGAAATGTTGCAAAGATCTAGCTTGAGATTTAAGTAAGATCCAGAGTCCAAGAGCATAATGGAGAACTCCCCAGGTTCAACAGGAATCAACCACCATACCAGGAAAATCTCACACTGAATAGAGAANAGGTAACTCACACTTGCAAAATAAAAGGACTATGTAAGGGCTAAGGGAGATGACTCGGCTGGGGGGGGGGAGAGCACTTGCTGTGTAAGTTCAAATCCCCAGCACCCATGTAAAAAGTGTGGCTGTGTATGCCTGTAACCAGGGTGCTGTGTGAGTCAGAGACAGGAAGCTCACAGGGGCTTCCTGGCCCCCAACCTAGCTCCAGATTCAGTGAGATACTCTGTTTCTAAAGAATAAGGCAGAGATTGACAAAGCAGGCATTTTTGTCTGGCCTCCACAAGTGTGAATATCCCACCCCACATTCCCTCCTACATCCACACCGAAGGACTATATGGATACNTACTTCCTCTTTCTTACCTAATGAAAAACACTATAATAGAATACACATGTAATGTATTATTAGGCCTGCAATCATAAATGGATGTCATAAACACATGCAACATAAATAAATGTAATGCATTCCGCAATATAGCACAAAAGAGGCTTATGGGAGCAAAGCTGTCTTGAGCCAGGAAATGAATGCAGAGAGCAAAATAATAATTCTAACAATGTATTTTTGAGTTTGTAACATTAAGAGATATATTACATATAAAATAAAATGACAAAGTAGAGGGAAGGTAATAAAGCAGTATGAGTAATACTCTTAAATATTATTATAAGAACTGAACTAATAAAAATCTAAAGCCGATAAGTTAAGGCATATATGATAAACCATAAAGCAGTCATTAACATATAATTCAAAGAATAAAAAAGTCATTAGATAAGTTAAAATATTATATTACAAACTATAGATGTAGCTCAGTGATAGAGTACTTCCCTCTATAGAAGGTTCTTGTTTAACCACAACACCATGTAAAAATTATATTAGAAAACAGTGCAAGAGAAAGCAAAAGAAAAGAGAAGAACCAAAGTGTCATGAGGCACTCAAGAAAAAAAGCATCTAAGTAACACATTAAATGTGCATGGATTAAACAATCAATTAAAAGATAGAGGTTGTCTGGCTGGATTTAAAAAACATGATCCAAACAAGGTCATTTGTATTNGCCAAAATACAAGCAAGTTGAACATAAAAGAATGGGGGAAATATACATATTATAAACAATGACCACAAGATAAATGAAAAATAGCTCTGTGGATAGATGACAAAATAGCCTTTAAAAATTATCTACTATAAGAAATAAAGATGGATATTTTATAATAATAACATGATAAATTTGTCACTACACATCAAGGCACATACTGACAGAAATAAACAGTAAAATAAAAAAAAATAAATGCCACAAAATAGAGAGCTTAGAAATATATCTGATATCAATACAGTCAAATGACATTTTACTAAGTTGCTAATTCAGCTCACTCTAGAAGGAAAAATCTTTGCAAAAAATACTGAATCAATTATGTATGTATGTGGGAAAATAAATATAATTGACTATTTCAAGACAAATAACAGGTTTCACGAAAATCTTAAAAGGACAAACCTCCTAGAAGAAACACAAATGCACATCTCTGTGATGACAGGCAAAAGCTCCAAAATAACACACTGCACACAAATATAAAATATAAAAATATGACTAATTAAAGCTATCACTGGGATGGAGCTCAGTGGTGGAGCACTTTCCCAGTGTGTGCAAGGTCCTGCATCAAAAAAAAAAAGTAAGACTCACTTAATGCTCCTCCAGGCACTGTTGAGAAAACAAAAATGGCAGGCCACAGGCTGGAAGAAAATACATGCTATACATGTATTCAACAAATGACTGGCAGATAAAGAATCCACAGAAAACAACTAAAAGAACACAGTCCAACAAAACTGAGCAAAAGAGACAATTCATGAAGAAGATATTGTAAGGTCTAATAACTATACTATAAGACATTCAGTATCATNGGTCCAGGGAAACAAAATCCTAAGGGTATTCCATCACAAACCTGCAGGAATAACTAATTTACAAAGACTAACCCTGGCAGATGCTGGACTGGCTTCTGAGCTTCTATACCCCACAGACACTGCTTGCTAAAAGGGTAAAAAATTTCATTTTTAAAAAAGAAAGTTTGCTTATTTCTTACAATATACTCCTAGCTCTTTTATCTAGAAATTCCATTTCTTTTTATTTAAGCAACAGAAATGAAAGATATCTTTACAGAAAGGTAATTAAAATATTCATCAGTAAGGGGATATACAAACAAACTGATCATGGTGGTACATGCATATGGTCCCAGCTACTGGGGAGAGTAAGATCACTTAAGTCCACAAGTTTTGAATTCAGGTCTATAGTGGGCAACGCAGTAAGATAGTCTCACAACTCAAACAAAACAAGCAAACAACAAACCTAAAGTGAGACAGAAGAGATGACAAGATATTGTATAACCTCACAGTGGAATACCACTCACCAACAAAAAAACAAACCAATGGTACATTCAAGAACACAGATGAATCTAAGTAACATCATCTGTGCCAAAGAGGCATTTGAACAGNGAATTGTTTCCTTCAGTCGAAGATAATTTCCCATTTCTACCTCAGAACACGTACAGATGTCTGAAACGGTTGTAATCCCTCTAGTTTTACTCACTGGATGGAGAAAAACAGAGGAACTCTTGGGGCAGAGGGAATCTTAGGAATTGCAAGCTGATGTCTGGTAGTGCCTCTCAAAGCATCAGGATCATTAGAGACAGTAACTTGACGCTTACCCTGGGCTTAATTGTAAGTGGATACTAGCAAGAATAGCAAGGACAGGGATGTGCGCCAGACCTTGGAAGAGTTTCTAACTTAAAATAAAAGAGCTGCCACGCAGGACCCATGTAGAAGTTATTTGTGTATTAGAGAAGACCTAGAAACACAACAACAATTATTTGGTAACAAAACACATAGAGGCATGTAGTTTTCTTCATGTAGTTTTCTTGTAGAGACCTATTAGAACCTCTTCACGGTTTATGACTATTTACAAGGCTTTTAGTTTTCAGTACTGTAGCTCAGAGAATCAGTGGAAAAATGTGCTGTGGCGGTCCAAATCTCAGATTAAAATGAGTGTCAAGTTCCAACCACTGACCACATCATCAGTGCCATCACTTAACAGGTGGTCACCTAATTAAACTTACAAAGTCACTGAAGAGATATTTGTCTCCCAAAGTTTGCTGTTTAGAAGAATTGCTAAGTGCACAGTCTTAATCACAATGTCCTTTCATGGCAGAGAATGAGAAGTAAAATTGTGTAACTTTAGATTTCAAAGATGCAGCCAANTGCCCTGGAAGTCTTATTCCACCTCTATTTCCAGCAGATGGGAACTTCCAGCCCTCCACACGACACCATTTGCTACTTGTGGTTGTTTTCTTTTGTTTGTTTGTTTTTGGTCAACCTGATTGGTTAAATATACTCATGCTCTAGTATTCAATCTTGCATCTCTTGAGGCTGAATATGTCTTAATTTTCCAGTCACTAGTTTCTCCTGTTCAGAAAACCATCTTTTCTATCCTATACCTCTGCTTCCTATTTACAAGGATCTCCCTTTCTTCTTGATTTGTTTCTGAATATGAGTGCACACATAATTCTGTTTGATAAACATTGCCAATAGTTTCCCCCGGGATGCCATTTATCTTTCAATTTGTTGATGGCCTTTTTTTAGTCAATGGAAAGTTTTAGTTTTTTAGAGTGTCAATTTCATAAACAGAAGCTACTCTTGCCTTATTAAAGACCTTCCTGAGCTGGGTATGTAGTGCCGTGGTGACAACTTGCCTACCATGTGAAAAGATGTAGTTCCATCCTTAGGCCTGAAGGAAAGGGTGTCTTTCCTCTCACGGCATAAGCTACATCTCCTCATCTGCTCTGACCATTTTTCTCTTTGTTTTCAGGTCTAAGAGTTCAAATCCTTTATAACTGACTTTTAGAAATAGTAACAAGCAAGGAAGAAACTATTTTCCGTTAAGTGGTAAATTTCAACTTTGCTTACTAGATTGTCCCTTCTTTCCCCTAGTGACACAAATTGCCACTTTTGTCACATACTAACTTATCATAATACAAGAAACCATGTTCTGATGATCAACATACCTTCATAGTAACTTCATACTGTTTAAACTCCACATTTAAAAAAATCTGTTTTGACATGGCAAAATCTTATTCCTGGAAGCTTGCTTTGTTTCTTTTTTGGGAAGTTCACTATTGCAATTTTCCATCCAGAAAAATCTCTACTTTTTGTCTGTTACTTCCAGGTCTGTTCTCTTTCCATTGGAAGTATTTCTTTTGTTCCAAGGAAATTTTTTTATTGCTATTATCTTCAAGCAGAACCAATTCAAGTGGTTTCTGAACATCTAGAATTATTTTTATTTCTCTAGCAGATAGGCCAGCCAAGTCTACAACCTAAATATTACATCTCTCTCTTCTTACCCAAAAAAATCTGATGGCTTAGTTTGGGTCCTCAACTCTATTCCTAAATAGCACAGCTGCTTAAGTGGGTCCTCCATCTCTGTTTCAGTCCTTTGATCCATCTTCCGTGCTGTTAGCATGACTGTGCCTAAAACAAATCGTAAGTCAGTTCCGTATTTAAAACATGGCAGCAATAATCCATCACCCACAGGATACAACCCTCCTTTCCATGATTCTAAACACACTGTTTAGTAAGTACATTACACTGCCCAGTACTATTTAAAATACTTTGTGTGTATGACTAAATAAATTAATATTGAAATGGAATAGAAAAGCAAAACAAATCCTTCTTTAAAGACAAACAGGCTCAGGTTTAGAGAGGTTAGGTGGCCTGAATAAAATCATAGAAAATGATACCTGTTCAGTTACATTGATTTTNAATCAACCACTAGACACAGCATAAAAGGCACACAAGCCAGCTTCATTTTCAAAACTTACCTACTACTGGGATCTCATAATGGACTTTCCAAATCACAACTTGGGTTATCTCATTTATTTATTTTTGAGATAGGTTCTCACTGTGTAGCCCTGGAACTCTCCATGTAGATCAGGCTGGCCTCAAACTCATAGACATCCACCTGGCTCTGCCTCCCAAGTGCTGGGATTAAAGGGGAGTGTAACCATACCTAGCAGTTTTTAATTTTAGCATCACGTATTAATTATGCAAAGATAGGCATTTTGTTGTGATCCAACCATACTGGCTAGTTGGATTCTTAAAAGTTAGATTCAAGATAAAGTAACTCAGGAAGGTTGAAAATACAGGTAGGAGAAAAAACAGTTCGTTTATGTGCTACCAAAGTGTAAAGGCAAAGAATGCACTATTGACACCAGAGGAAATAGAATTCAAGGCAAAACAGTGCAGAACAAGTCCAGTCCATACTTGAGTTTTAAACCATTCAATCTACCACGCAGAGATAACAAGCAGAAATTTCTACAAGGTTAACATATCTTTGAGCTAAGCAAACCAATCTAATAATTTGACAATAACATGAAGGATTTAAAACTTATGCCCACTAGAAAATAACAAACCAACTACCCCCATATTAAGACGTATAATTTCAGTAACACAAGCAACAATTTAAAAAGTAAATGAGGGGACTTGGGGAGATGGTTCAGCTGCTAAGAGTACTTGTTGCTCTTCCAGAGGACTAGAGTTCAGATCCCCAGAACTCATGTCAGCCAGCTGGCGCTCATCCACCTGCAACTGCAGCTTTTGGGGCAGCAATGCCCTCTACTGAACCCCACAGGCACCCTCACACACTTGTGCAGACACACACAGAGAATAAATCTTTTCAAAAGGTAAGCATAAGGCTTCATAGCACTAACAAGGGAAATTAAATGCTCTCTACATACTACCCACATAATATCCCTGGGAAGGATGCTGACCCTAAGAAAGGATATGAGAATTAGTTCTTGAAAGAATAAAAAGCATCTCAGATATTATAATAGTTGGTCTTATGCCCTATTCCCGAAGCTCAACTACCTGGAAAATTTTATTAGTTAGCATTTAATTTCTCTCTACAAAGATAATTTAAATTTAAATGAATATAATTAAANCTTAACCCTTAGTATTTCATTTCTTTTTTGTAGACAGAAATTAAACTTAATTAAAGCTAATTAGATTTTAATTATTTTTGTTAATTTAATTATGTTCTTTCCTCTTCAGTGAGTAATAATGAAAAAAATTAAAGCACCATCTCACAAAATATTATTCATATGCATGCAGTGTGTGGGGAGAATATGTGTGTTGTTTATTTACCTACAACACTTCTTGAAAGACACAAGATCTGATACCCATCCGGTACTTCTGAGGACTGGGTACTGGGAAACCACAAGGCTAGTGTCCATTNTGTATTCTGTGCTTCTGGAATTTTAAAACATACACATGTGTCCACTTAAGAAACAGATCTTTAGGACTGGGGAGTTTACTCAGTGGTTAAAGTACTGACTGCTCTAGTAGAAGACCCTGTTCAATTCTCAGCACCCACGTGGTGGCTCAGAACCACCTGAAACCCCAGTTCCAGGGGACCAGGCACATACATGGTGCACAGACATACATGCAGGCAAATCAGATGCATACAATAAAATAAATAAATCTAGAAAATTAAAGAAGCAAATTATTTCTATTTGAAATAAAACATACATCAAACACTTCAGCAGTTACCAAGGCACATCAGCTGAGGGAGGATGACCATTTCAACAAACAGCACCAAACATTAGAGATCACTGGTGAAACAGACTAAGCTGTCAGCCCATTAGCAGAAATTAATTCGAAAGAGGATGCGGTTACAAATGAAAGAACTTAGTATGAAATAGCTAGAAGAAAGACCTTTATGACTTTACATTACATAAGTTTGGAAGATCTGACTCCAGAAATATGGTATATAATAGAAAATATTGACAAGTTGAGCTTCTTTGAAAAGCTGTTATTATTAATTTAGAAATTACAAGATTTTAATAGCCATTAATCATCTGTCTGGTAAATGACTCATAGATAAAGCACATATAAAGAACTAGCAACTGATATAATAAGAAAATGACAGACAGGCTAAATATTTAGAGATTGCAAATGCATACATATGTATAATAAGTAAATGGGAGCATGATAAAAACATGCAAACCATGGTCCATTAAGAAAATGCAGATCTGAGCCACAGTGGGAGACCACTTTATACCCACGAGGTTGGACACAATCAAAGGAAACACAGCACAAGAACAAGTGACAGGAAATGAAATCAGAACCCTTGGTCACTGCTGGTGGAAATGAC
>LZPO01097639.1:43417-60174 GCA_001675575.1 Neotoma lepida
AAACTGGAGACTTGACCCAACTGTAGAGACAGATGTTGCTGACAGAAGACGATGACTTCTTTTTGCACCACAAGTCATTTGACTAATATAATCACAAAATATTCCATGTAATTTCAACTCTAGATTTAAACTCAGTTTTCTCCCAGAAAAGTCCAAGAATCAAGGTCACTATTTGGGTAGCATTCCAAGGGTCTGACACTCGTCTAAACCCTTCAGAAATGAGATCAGGGGCAAAGGGCACAGATCTTAGGAACAATGATGAGGTCACATGCACAGGCATGATTTAGGGNAGACAGAACCACTGTTTGTATGGTAGGCACTGTATCAGGCCCCATAATTTAGGTGGAGAGGACAGTTTCCACTACAACTCTCCATTGTTGGGGAGGCAGCCTGCACCAACAGTGGACACAAATGAGGCTTCTGAGGGAGAGCAAGAGCACNCCAGGCACAGCAGGGCACACAAGGACAATTTGTAGGTTGTCATTTCATTGTCCTGTACCTTTCGTATATAGTGGATTTATTTCTGTATCTAGACTCAGCTGCAATATTTTCCTATAAATACATTAGCCAAATGAAAAGTAAATTTTAATATCACTGAAATCTCTAGTAAATGGGCTATAACCTTCCTTTTAAAAAAGAGAAGAGTATTTTTAGTCCAGAATGAAAAGTTAATATGTTACGGTCATTGGTGGTACTTNCTATCTTTTGTGGCCTTGTTTAACTTTAAGAGAATAGACTATCATAATTTATAAATATGGCCAAGAACAATAGTCCAAAAATAGTAGAAGCTTTCATACATAAATAATTCACCAGNAAGAAAGGTTAACATGACTGAAAATTAGTGTCAAGGAGATACATTACTGAAACAATGGCACTAGGTGCTCAAGAGATTCCTCCCCCTGGAAAAACTCACCAGGACTGTGCTTGGCAGTAAGGATCCATTCTCCGTGTAAGCACTCTGTTCAATGAGCTGCAAGCTTTAGTGCTTGCTTTTTTTTTTAATCAAATCCACACAGGTGGTTCCTTTATTCTACCCCCTGACTATCATCTTTTTTCAAACTGGTCTTAAAAATAGGCAAAAGAAGCAGTTTGCAAAGGGCCTGGAGGCATGATTCAAGAAAGAAAGGCAGGTTCCTCACACCTTGACAGAAAACCATCTGCCTCCTTGGGGTGTGTGTGTGTGTGTGTGTGTAAGAAAGACAAAGATAGACAGACAGAGACAGAGAGATACAGACAGCAAGGAGGGAGATTGGAAAGGGGGAGATAATAGCCCCCCTCATTTAAACCACACACTGCATTCCCATCCCACCCCCGAGTACATTCTGAATGTCTTTTCCAGTCCTTTACAGACATGCATAATTCCCACAGCAGAATCAACACTTTAAATTATGATATTTTAATTGATCAATAAAATGTTTAACATACAATGTTTGTCTCTTCCTCTAGTCTATACCATCTGTTCTACAAAAACAAAAAATATTGTGAATCTGTGTAATAGGAGGGTTTTTTTAAGTAAAATTACCTACAGTATCAGATCAATCCTCTGAACTCCAAAATCTGAAAGGAAAATGCCAGGGAGTGCTGCTGTTTTCATAATAATAAAAGCAAATTCAAGTCTTTTCTCTTCTCATCTGGTCTTGCTGTTTTAATCCAGGAATTGTGCTGTACTACTGTGCTGGCTAGTTTTGTGTTGAATTGACATGAGCTGGACTCATTTTGGAGAAGGGAACCTCAATTGAGTAAATGCTTCCACAAGATTGGCCTGTGGAATTTTCATGATTGATAATTGATGTAGAAGGGCCCAGTTCACAGTGGTCAGTGGTGTGATCCCTGGGCTGGTGGTCCTTGGTGACCCCTGAGCAAGCTATGAGGACTGGTTCCTCCATGGCCTTGTTTTGAGTTCCTGCCTTGACTTCCCTGGCTGATAGACTACAGGTTGTAAGATCAAATAAACCCTTTCCTTCTCAAGTGGCTTTTGATCCTGGTGTTTTATCGCAGCCATATGAACTCTGAGACAACTACTGTTCTCCACAAAGCCCCAAAATCTTCACACAGGCTGACTTGAAGCTGCAATTTCAAACATAGAGCATACTCTTCTGCTTGTACCAANGGGTCAAGTACAATAAGAAAAGAAATCAAACCTTAAAATCCTAAGAATAATTATGTATTTCAATAAATTTGAGCTTAATTCTGTTACTTCAGTTCATTGTGACTGAATGTAGACTGACATGAGGTTTAAGGCTAAAGTTCTCTCTCCAATCCTAATAGCACATATGTGGCTAAGGAAACATATTATGTGGGTAGGAAAAAACTGGTAACTCTCAGGTGGTCCAATTAATATATTTTTGCATGCTACAGTTTGTTAAAACCAGACTAGGCATCAAACATATTCCTATATGGGTTTTGTTTGATTTGTTTCCCTAAGAAAAACAATGAGACTGACTTCTAATGAATCCATGTATGTTCACAGTTTAACCCTGAAGAAAAAGTATAGAAGTGTACGAAATCATTTGCTCCTGAATGAAGCACTTTGGGCAAGGCTCTGTGCAGGAAATATTCCACTCAGTGTTTATTTCCCCATGAGCTCCTTATTGGAAACAAAGTCCCCCATTTAGTTTCTACTTCAAACAGAGAGGGAAATATATTCAGAAAATTAGAAGTTTCTTCATTTTTCTTCATTGGTGTTGATTACTTATTCTCATGCTTTTAATATATTTTTCTAACTGGAATAAAATCCCATAACATTACTCTGTTCCTTAAAGATATTGATGTTTGTAGTCTATTTTGCTCTTAAATTTTATGTACACTGTTTTGTGAGACTCATACATTTTAACATACTATTGCAAGTAATGTAATTGNTAAGCAAAAATAACTTATATGTAATACTCNTAAATTTATGAAAATGATTTTATTATAAAAAAATCTGCAAATAACTTCCATGGAGATTGTCATTGTTCTGAATATCTACATATATGTACAGTGTTCCAGAGCCTTTAAGCCTCTATCTGTTTGTTCATGGATTTCGTTAATTATGTGAATGTGATGCGAAGACTTTACTTGGGATTTTAAAAAAATTCCTTTCTGTTTAAATTCAAATGTTTTCTCAGAGATCATGAGGTTCACTGGAATCTTTATTCATAATTCCAAGTATTTTGACAAAACTATGCAGATTCTACAACTTCACCCAAAATCTCAATACTCAAAGTATCTCTATATGACTGACACAGGCACTGAAGGTTTCCCTTTGTAAAATCACTTTGTTCAATGCAAGGTATATGGTACTCTCCAAGACAGGAATATAAAGCGAAGCATTATCCTTGATGACTAAATTGTCTCATGTACCTGTTCATTAATATAGCAATATAGTCAGACCTTAAATAATAACAAACACTGCATAAATGCTCCCACTTCACAAAGAGAGTAACTCTTTTTTATTTTTGATATGGAGTCTTATTACATAGCTCAGTCTGATTTTGAACAAGTCAGGTCATCCCCTTTCTACCTCTTGAATTATTTTTGAGAAGAAATATTTTGATGCAACTAGTCAGGTGATTTTGACTTTGGAAGAAGTAGATTTGAAGGCTTTCTAGTATTTACCTCTGATGAAACCATCATAATAATCATGAAGTCCNATTTCAAGGCAGAGGAGATATAAGTAGTTCTGCAGTTCCAGCCATTTCTCAAATGTGTCTGTATTTCCTCCCTACATGTTCTGTTCCCTGACAAAGACTATATAGAGAAACACATAGCAGGAGCTGTGATAATTATTATGAGAAATAACACATGCAAAAGCATCTCAGTGCCAGACATGGAAATTACTTCTTTATTGTCATCTCTTTCACACATCAAACACATGCATTTGAATGCTCATGCTACACCTGGCATTCCTCTGTTGTGTGAACCAAGGTTATACAGGACAAGACTTTGAAAACTAATAATTGGTGGAGGAAGTGGACATTAAAACACAATCACACAACAGCTATATAGACACAAACTGTACAACTCAGTAGCAGAAAGGTTCACAGTGCTGTAAGAGCAAAGACTACAGGAGGAAGGCAAAGACTACAGGAGGAAGGTGACCAAACACAGAAGAAGTAGTATTTAAGTGAAAAATGGGAAAGAGGTCCACGCATTCAAAATACTGCAAACCCACAAGAGTAACGGAACTATGTACTCTGATGCAGAGCAGTGAGAAGAAAGTCAGAAAGGCAGGCAAGAGCAGAGCAAGCAGGACTTTGGTAGTTGTGTAAAACAATGATGCCCTTCATCCTGAGAATGATGGCAAAAGACTGATGAGTTTCCAGACAGAGAAATCCCATAATTGAATTGTAATTTGAAAATATCACTGTGTCTACATAGCAGAAGGTAGAGTCCAGAGGGGAAGAATGGTAGGAGTATAACATCTAGATGTGCCCTCCGGATGTGACAGTGCATATACCAGCACTTGCTCTGACTTGTTCCTGTTGCTTCAACCCATCTTTGCTACNCACATTCCTGAGTGTTACTAAAATATATANTTTTACAGTTATTAATGGAAGGTGACCTCTTGCATTAAAATAAGACAGCTGGAGGAAAGAAGAGCAAATGGCAGCTTGGAGTGGCAAACTACAGGGAAGCATACCTAGGTTTAGTGTCAGAGCTCTGGAAGTAAACCCAAGAAAGATTTCAAGTTGAGAGGGTAAAAGAAGCAAATATTTCATGGTTTCTAATACTGTTGATGGCTTCATAATTAGCAAATTAATCACCAAGGGCAAAGAGACAAAAAGAAGAGAGAAATATCAGGTTCTAGAACTGTATGGGGGGGTCCATGAAATTTTTAAACATGAAAATGTGTGTGTGTGTGTGTGTGTGTGTGTGTGTGTGTGTGTGTGTGTGTGTGTTAGTAGAAGGTACCATGTTGGGGTTGCTGTGGAATAATCTTCTTATACACCGTAAAGATTTGTCACTCAAATTGGTGTAATAAAATGCTGGTTGGCCAGTAGCCAGGCAGGAAGTATAGATAGGGCGGCCAACCTAAGAATACTGGGAAGAAGAAGGGTTGAGTTAGGGGTCATCAGCCAGATACAGAGGAAGCAAGATAAGAATGTCATACTGAGAAAAGGTACCAAGCCATGTGGATAAACATAGATAAGAATTTAACTAATTAACTAATTTAAGTGTAAGAGCTAGTTAGTAATAAGCCTGAGCTACTAGCTGAGCATTTATAAGTAATACATAGTCTCCAAGTCAGTTATTTGGGACTGGGCATTCTGGACAGGAAATGTCTGATTACAGGAGAGCAGAATATGGAGTAGGGAATAAAAGGAGACAACTAATGGACCAAAAGATTGAAAAGGATAAGCATATGATGGAGAGAGCCTGAGATGAAATTGTCTTTGAGGGGAGATAGATGGCTTTCTCTGTTGCAGTGGGGANAAAGGAAGAGGAGGTAGGGGCAGTGTAAGCTTTGTGCATTTATCTCCTTTTGGGAAGAGCCTGAGAACTGGTATAAAAAGCAAATATTAAAACACAGTCTATTGACACTCAGACAAGGGTAGCTCAAGTTCACCTCAAATCATACAATTTAAACGTTAGACTAGACTTGTCAATAGCCAATTAAGAATGACTTCCAAAAATCCTCTGTGTGAAGTAATTCTATAAGCTGGGTATTTGATTTACTGTCCCTGATAAGAACTAGTACATGAGAATTAATGACTGCTGCATATGAGCACAATATGGATATTAGTGTATGTATGTTCATATATTGATATGCAAACCGAACACATTTCACATACGGACTCTTTCTGTCATCTAATCTCAAATAAAGACTTTACATGATATGACACTGGTGAACCTTGAAAACCTTATGTAAAGTGAAAGAAGCCATTCTATTTTTCCATTTATACAAAATGTGTAGAAAAGGCCAAAGAAAGAAGAGGAGGAGGAGGAAAAGAGGNAGAGCTGCTGGTGGTGGAAGTGGTAGTTGCTTAGGGCTGGGAAAGATGAGATATTCAGGAGTTATGGATAATAAGTGAGGGGTTCTCTATAAAGTAATGAAACATCCTGAAATTGACTGTGATGTTGGTTAGATGATTCTGTAAATACATTAAAACCATGAATTTGAAAGCCTTAAATCAGTGAGTTGTGTGGTGTACAAATTCTTTAAAAGTGATATAGTATGTTATGTAGTAATATGGAGTAATCTTAAATTGTATCTTTTCAAGCAAGGGTAGCAGTTTGAAATTTGCTATCTATGAAAAGGTAGAAAATAATGAAAATATGTGTAGATAATTAGCTGTAAGTGATTTGTGGAGATAGCATAGACTCTCTGGTAGGATACTCAAAGAGCGAGTGACATTGTCACATAGAGGAACTGAAAGACGGGATAGGAAAAAAAACTGATGGGAAAAGTGCAAAGAATATTCTTTTTGCCTTGGAACAAGAAACATGTGCTGCCTATTTTTAAAGCCTAGAGCCAGTGAGATGGCTGAGAGGGTGAAGGCGCATGCTTCCAAGTCTGGTGTCCTTTCCAGGGCACATGTGGGAGAAGAAGAGAGACAACTTTCACAAGTTGTTCTCAGACCTCCACACACGGTGGCACATGCATCCACTTCACACACACACACACACACACACACACACACACACATTAACTCATTAATTAATGCAAACGTTTTTCTAAAGATGAGAATGAAACTAAGAGTTGAGTTAGATTTCCTTTTGTAATAAATAAGCACTTTAGTCCTAAGTATGGACTGTGTGTGAAGGTGAACATAAACCTGCCTGTGTGTGTACTACATGTACCTGTCTGTGTGTGCCCTGTGTGTGAGGGTGGACATGATCAACATGAACCTTCCTGTGTGTACACTGCATATGAAAGTGTACATGTGCCTGCCTGTGCATGCACTGTGTATTACGGTGAACATGAACCTGCCTGTGTGTGCACTGCATGTAAAAGTGCACATGCACCTGCCTGTGTGTGCACTGTGTGTGAGGGTGAACATAAACCTGCCTGTGTGTGCACTGCGTGTGAGGGTGAACATAAATCTGCCTGTGTGTGCACTGCAGGTGAAAGTACACATTGACCTGCCTGTGTGTAAGATACACATGAACCTGATTCTTTTCTGTAGTTCTCTTTGTGTCCTGGCCACACCTGCAGTTCTCTTCCATAGCCAGCATTCCTTGAGACAATAGCCTATCAAGTCTCCTCTACCTTGACTTGCCTTTTGATTTTGTTTCTAAAGTCTCCTAGTTTACCTTTTCCTTCCATATTTGCTAGTTTTAGATTTACATTTGTACAGAATGCTTCATACAGTTGAATGTCTATGTGTTCAGGAAAAANTGGCCATTAGATTTTGGTTAAGTTTCTTTTTTCTGGCTGCAAGTTCTGCTTGCTACATTAGTATTATGGCAGGAACAAACTTGGCCACCTTTCTCAATTACACTGTGCTCTGGTACATTATCTTCATTGCTGTTTTGCTGACCTGTAATTATGAGCAAGCAAAAACAGAATTGTGGATACAGAACCAGAAGATGAAAAATGATACTGAATAATCAATAATCANTTAATATTCCAAAAGTAAGTAACCCAAATACACCAAATGCATGCAGAGTAGATAATCTGGACACATTTTAGAAGCATGAAACACATGAAAAAAGAATTTTTAAATAGGCTTCTATCTTACTTTTCATTTCCTTTATTTTNACGTGGGTTGTTTAACTCATCTCTCATATTACCATTACATAGTATAACAGGAGTACTTAATGTATGCATAGGTGACTCTTGTGACATGATTCACTGCAAGTTAGCATTGTTCTGCTGGTTTTAAGGCCCACTCAACAAGAAAGAAATCATGCCTTGTACTGGAAACCTAACAAAATATCTGGGACTAGTAATGTCATTGATCTCAGAGGAGAACCTACTATCACCATTTTACTAAACGAGCATAATTCATAACTAAATTCTGAATACTTATCCTTATACACACAAATAAGTGAGCTCCCAGCCCANATCAAAGAAGCTTCCTTTTNCAACAGACAGAGAACATCACAAGAAACCGTAACTTGGCAAAATGCACAGAACTGATCATGGGGTACTCAGTCCCAATGGCATACAACTACAATACAACTCCTTCACTTAAGTCTCAGGGAGCAGCTCATAAGAGGGGACAGAGGATTATAACAGCCAGGNGACCAGGAAGTCTACTGTGATAGTGAGTCCCCTCAAAGTGACAGGGAAGNTTTATCCGTGATACCTCAACAACATGGCTGCCTCAATGATACTTGAACAAGGACTACACCAATAGACATGCTAACANGGAAGAGNAAAATCTCATAGACAAAGAACTACAAGCAATCAAGTGATGTGAAAGCAGAAGTCATCTTCCCCAGGGTTGAGTCACGTAACTGGTTATCCAATATCAAGATCAAGTAGTAATTCCTGAAATCAGGAACATGTAAGCAACACTAAAAGGACTCAACAAGTTTGTATTTATATACTTACGCATGCACATACACACACACACACACACACATACACACACACATACAAACACACACACACACACACAATTAAAAGAAGGCCACGGATTTGAGAGGGAACAAGGTGGACAATGGTATAGGAGGATTTGGAGGAAGGAAAGGGAGTGGAGAGAAGTGATGTAATTATATTTTGATCTTACAAAAGTTCATTTCACAGTGGTGTCCAGTCTATTCCACTTGTCTGCATTTCTGCTTGGGTGGCAATGCTATGCTATTTAAATTATTACAGCTTCACAGTGTACCTTACTACCAAGTACGCAGTGTAACTTACTGCCAAGTGCACAGTGTAACTTACTGCCAAGTACACAGTGTACCTTACCGTCAAGTACACAGTGTCCAAGTAGCACCATTATTTCCCTTTGACCATTATGTGTAAGATTGTGCTAACTAACTTGTTTGCTTGCTTGTTTTTGCAGTCCTATACAAAATGTAGGATTCTTGTCTTGATTTTTTTGAGTAATATTAGTATTATTTTATATGAATTACATTGAGTCTGTAAAACATATTAGTTGTCATGGACATTTTTCTAGTATTTGCATTAGTCCATGAACATAGGACTTGTTTTCTTTTNTGTCCTCTTCCATAGATATTTTTATTCCCATTGCAAAGTATAATTATATAATTGCTCCCTTCCCATTCCTCCNTCCAAACCTTCTCATATACTAACATCCCTCTTGCTGCCATTCAAATTCTTACCTTCTTTTTTTCTATAATTATTATGTGGGTGCCCAAGTGTAATCATTTTAAATCATAGAACTTTCCTACATTGTTATTAGCTTTAACTAGTTTTTTAGGGGAAGAGGGGTTATATGCAGTTTTTATTCATAAGATCATGCCATCTTTGGACAGTCACAATTTGATTCCATCTTCCTCAATTTCGGTGCCCTTCAACATTTTCTCCTGTCTGGTTGTTCTGGCTAGGATATGCAACAGTATGTCAAATAAAAGTAGAAGAAATGGTCAGTCCTGTTAGTTTCAGGTCTCAGGAAGTTATAGTTTTCCCCTATCCATGATAATGTTAGCTTCTGTATATCATAAATTGCCTTTAGTATATTGAAGTATACTNTTCTTTAAATCAATTTATTCAGAGAGGTTTTTCTTTTTTCACAAAAAGGTTTCAGTTTTATGAAATGTCTTTTCTGCATCTATNGTCTTTTATTTTGTTGCTGTGGTGTGTCATACTTCTTGATTTGCATAAATCAGCATGAAATGTGTATGAGAAACTACCTTTGTATTCCTTCAAGGAATCTTACCTGGTTATACTTGAGCATATCTTTAAAGAATAATTCAAAGGGGGTGAAGAGCTGGCTCAGTGGGTAAAGGTGTTTGTTGCCAAGCCAGGCAATCTGAGTTCCATCCCCAGAACCCGTATGGTGGAAGAAAAGAACCAATTACTGCAAGCTGTCTCCTGACCTCCACATATGCGTCACATAGTGACATGCACATGCACCCTTGCACACACACACACACACACACACACACACACACACGCACGCATGCATGCATGTATGCACACAAACAAAGTAAATAGATGAAAACACTTTAAAGAAGAGACTAAAGTGTTATTGGATATTTTTATATCTCTATGTTGATTTATTTTTCACAGGAAATTCTCATGTGTTATTTTTAAATAAGTTTACAGAAGCCTGATAAGAATTTCCAATAGGAATAGGGAATTTGATGAATGACACAACAAGGAACATACTAATCTTCCATTCTGGCACAGAGAAACATGAGGAACAGACTGGAGATAACAAAGGAATGTAACAATAGTTACAGACTTGCACTCTAATCCTAACCAGCCATTCTCTTGCTGTGGGAACTGAGCAAAAGTTACTCAGTGTCTGAGTACTTTGTACTGAAGTATTTCAACGATGTAGTCCCTGCTCCAGCACCACTTACTGAACTGGTTCAACATTTAGACTACACATGTTTTAAAAACATCTAATGTGGTTCAGATGCATGTTAACGATTAGTAGCTTCTGTGATAAACTAATCGTTGCAAGGGCTTTGAAGAGGTGGGACACAGCTGGAGCGATCCCTTCAAAGGCATACCTTGTCTCTACTCCTCCCACTCTCTCTGCTCTGGGCCACCACCAAGTGAGCAGGCTTTCCCACCACTCCCTCCTCCTGTAATGTCACCTTCCTGCCTCAGTTTCCACAGTTCAGTTTCACAGCAATTGAGCCAGTCAACCACNGGCTAAAGCCCCTGGAATTACAAGCCAAAATAAGTGTTTCTTCCTTTTCCTGAGCATTTTTTTTACAGCAATGGAAAGTGACTGCCACAGTCATCATTAATAAGAACTGTGGTTTNTGTTTGCCTATGATGGGAAACAGTGACATTAAAAGGGGAAAGTAGAAGATATTGGGATAATCTNGTCTATAAAAATTGTTAATTCTATTTTCTTGATGAGTCTTGGACTAAACACGATGTAGAAAAATGTATGTTATCAATCAAATCCTATATTTTCTGGGAAACAATTAGTCTCTGCCTTCTCTTTGTTACCTGAAAGTCCTTGGCAGGGAGCCACGTGAGTCTTTAGTCCTGGGTCTTATCCTTGGGGGGTGGGGAGCTGCCCACATTTCTTACAGCTTTAGGGAAAAGACTCATAACCATACTTAATGTATAAAACCTGTCATTTCCATGCAAACTGCTGCTTTCCTCATATTAAAAAAAAAGCAAAAGCCCTTTTTAGCAGTTTAAAGTCTTTTAACTATTTCCTTTCTGCTTTTCTGGAAACACCTCTTAGCTTTCTCTGCCTACAGCCTTCCCTTGAGTGATACTTTCTGATGAATAAGATCATTTTAAAAAGATTCAAAAGGTATTTGAACCATTCAGNCTGGCAAGATCTCCTTAAGCACACACCCAGTACGTATACTAGGAGACTAAAAGAATGTCAGGCCCCTCTCTAGTCCCTCAGTCACAGCTAGTTTCTTCAGCAATACCGGTATTTAAGTTCAGACAACACAACTCGGGGCCCTTGTGTTCAGCTGGCATCAGGGTTGTCTCTGTTCTGAGCTTCCCTCATCATTTTGCCAAGAGCGGAAACCTAAAGAAACAGGTGCATCCACACTATGCAAATGAGAGGAGGTAACCTCGGAAACTGTTTCACAGCTAACAGAAGAAGCACAAGCTGCTTCCTAACTAAAACCACAGGAGGGGTGTCAAATACTGGATGCTAAGCCACAGGAGGCTTGCAGGCAGGGAGGCAGTGAATCCCCAGTGAGCTCTAAACTCCTGATTGGCAAAGAACACCAGGCCCAAGACACCCCAGGGTGCTGAGCCACAGGGGGGCCATCAACTGCTCAGGTGGAGGTGAAAGCAGGAGGAAGCAGGCAAGCTGTGTGAAGAAGCTTGAATGAGAGGCCATAGGCTTGCCAAGGGTGAAGGAAAATGAGAGGCACCTACTGGGAATAGCTGAGCAAGAACTCTATTAAGAAAAGGAAGGAACCTTCCCTTTCTGGCATGCTTGCTGCACCTTCTTCCCCACGGGAAAATGCATCTCACAGAGTGAGTGTCTGGCCCAGGAATTCTGAATAAATACTGTGCTGAATGAGTTCCAGATCAAGTTCGGCAGCAGGAGTACCAATTCAGCACTTCCAATGTCGTTGCTAAGGTCTCCAGAGACTCATCACCCAATTCTGTTCACAAAGATTCTCTGTGTGACATATTCCTGCTCCTGTGTCCCCCAATCACTGGAAACATGCTAAGAAGAACTAATGAGATACTGCCTGCTCTTCATTCTCAATTTCTTATTCCAACGCTTCCTGCTTCCTGACCATCTACAGCATGCCAAACCCTATAGTGTGCCTGGTACACATATTTTTAAAAATGAGGACTATCCCTCTGACCTCAAGATAATATAAAAGCAAAACATAATTACAGACTAATGNTTTACTATAGGAAGATGGCCAGGATATTGTAGGAACATAGCTGAGGGTGGACTAAATCACCTGAAAAGTCAAAGGTGTCTTTAAATAGTTCAGTATTAAAGAATAAGAATAAGACACAAGGAAAAGAGAGTGATGAAAGAAAAGAGAGATGAAGAAAGAGAGGAAAGCAAGTTTAAGCAAATGGTAATGCCTATAATCCTAATACTCAGACTGAGCAGGAAGAGAGAGCCTCAAGGTTGTGGCCTGTATGGGCTGAAAAGTGATTCCCAGTCCACTCAGGGCTCTATAGATCGACTGCCCAGTAAATGAAAACCAAAGATATATATATAGATATATAGATATATATATCTATATATATATGACACATATTTTAATAGTGCATATAGCATAGTCATATTTCCTATAGGAAATACCAGTACGTTTTGTAAAACTTGAATAAATACTAAATATACTTTTACTAGAAAAATAAAATTTTAAGTAAGTATATGTTCTCAATATTATTTTGTTAATGTAGTGATAAATTGATAAATATATACACATGCCACAATAATCCTGTAAAAAATAACACTATCTATGTAATAAAATATATACAAATAGTGTTCCAGTTAATCTTTAATGTCTATTTGAAACAACCTGGAGTCAACTGGGAAGAGACAACCTCAGTTGGCTCCATCAGGTTAGTCTTCAGTCATGGCTGTGAGAGGCTTCCTGAGAAATGATTGATGTGTGAGGGCCTAGCCCACTATGGCAACATGATCCAAAAAAAAAAAAAATCCACTATAGTAAAGATTGAACTTCTCAGCATCAGAACCAGTGGAAGGAAACTTAGCTCCACATAGTCATTCTTTAGGATCTGTGAAATAGGTGATTCTATATGGCTACTGTCCCAGAGCTATGCAGACAATGGAAGCACAAAAATGAGACCATCCCACAGGTACCAAAAAAATATTCAAGAAGANAGCAGAGAAATGCCNGCCATTGGCACAGCCAGCCAGGCTGGGCAGAATGTAGAACATGTATCATCTCTGAAAGTCCTCTGTAAGAGCTCTGCAGATTTCTCCTTTGCATATACTGTTGCTGCCTCTAAAATGCAGCTGGATGGCTATCCCACTTCCATCAAAACAGGAGGCAAGAAACAAAGCTCTATACTTTTTTCCAGATACTTGGTGGTGCTAGCAGGTGATGGAGTTATCATGTAAATAAAGACAGGTAAACAGGTGGCTTTCAGAGAATTACTGATGCTACAAATGAAAAAAGGAACAAACATGATGGTAAACCACCAGACAGAGGGCAGGTCCTGCCATGCACAGGAGCCTTCACATCTGTCTAGCCTTTACATGGGTGCTGGAAATTGATGCTGGTTGCTGGCTGNAGTTTATACGATGCTCTCAACTAGTGTGACAAGCACAGGCTCTCTNTGTGGTTTGGGATTCCCTATGGACTGAGTTACAAGAGGGAAATTCCCAATATCAAGTGAGGNACGTGTTTTCTAATGCAAGAATTCTTACTACCCAGCCAGTGAACTCCAAGACCTTAATGTACATTCTGTCTAGTACATCACCNAAGCAGCGAAGATTCAAGAGAGGAATGAGCCCCACTGAGGAAGGAACTANATAGCCCTAAATGAAGGGACAGAATTGATGACAGCTTTTCATGGAAAATATTAGCAATAGCAACATTAAAATGGTGACAGTTATTAGGCCCTACATGAGATATTTATTAATCCTAAAAAAAGAATNATTACATCACAAAGTTTGTTTTAAATATTTTCATAACTATATCAATAAAACCAGTTTCTTTTATAATTCTAATAGGTTATTTTTACATCATAACCATTATCCTGAGAAAGATAATTCTTCACTAAACTGTTGAAGAGGCTGAGGCCACAAAAGACATTAAGAAACCCAGGTCAGAGTGGCAGTGTGGCAGTCCAAGATTCAACACAAAGCCACCTAAATTTCTGCCCCTGCTGACCTCTCTACCAAAGATGCCCAGTTACTTGGCCGAATTCTTATCATTAAATGCTGCCTATGAGGAGACTCCAGAAGTCCCCTCAAGGGAGTATAATCAACTCAAGAAATGGCAACTATACCTAAGCCAATAATAAGGAAATCATGAATTATTTAATTCTGCATTCCAAAAATATCTGCATGGAAAGCAGACCATAAAGAAAAGAGCAAAAGACTAATTCAATTANAGCAAGCAAATAAAGCCCTGCTCTACATTACAAACCTCCATGGGCACTGTTCCCTGCTTGGCTCACACTCCCTGCATTAGCCAGCAGGGAAATACATATGTAATCACTCAGGTTCCCTTCTCCTGCAAGAAACTCCAGCATCTCCTCTAAGAACATTAATTCCATGAAATAGAGGCCTCTGAGGAATAAAACTAGGTAAAATGGGTATATGTTAGGTCATGAGAAAAAAATTAGCACATAGGTTATAATACAAAGAATANAGGGTAGGACAAGCTAAAGGTGGTGGCTTCTCATTAGGATGTATTCCTTGACTTCATATTTTCTAGGCTTTATCATTAAAGTCCTAAACCCCAGGAAACCTTTCAGTCCTGAAAAACTGGGGTAGACAGTCACTCACCTTAGTTATGATTTTCAGGGGATTGATTTNTAATATAATATCCCTGGATTAACTTCAGTTTCACTGGATGCTGTTCTCAATGTTCACAGCTGAAAAGAACCCATCTGTGTTCTGAATGACTAAGGCTGCCCATTTTAGATAATATGAACTTCAACTCTTGTGTACTCATTTTAAGAGGCAGACACAATCTCTAAATGTTGTATATTTTTTGTAAGACTGTAGCCCTTTAGAAAATGACCATAATGTCTTACAGGACAAAGAGACCCTGCTTTCCCACTAAACTGATAACTGCACACATTGGCTGTTCAACTAGACTGTACTATCACAGAAGCCTCTTAAAGTGGAGTCCCTGCTGGCATTATAACCAGAGAGCAAGCCACAGAAACTTGTCGCACGGAAAGTCCACAGTTTCACAAGGGAGCAACGGCTTTTAATGTTAACCAAATTGTGTGGATCCTCAAAGATGCTGATCTAACCCAGATATGCAAGACTGTAAGACAAACAAGTAATGTTGCAAGGATTGTGCGTTTGATTTGTAGGAGCTGCCCAAGAATACCATGGCTACTCTCCAGGCTTAGAACATTGTGGTTTGTTGCTAACAGCACTGAATGCTCCTTACTTGCTCCTTGCAGTCTTAGACCTTCTCATTCTGCAACTGCTTTTTCTGATATCTTTTCCTTCCACATAAATGATAACTTCATCCAAGAGGTCCTCTTCTTCCTCTTCACAGCTAGCAGCAGCTCTCACGTGTTGGTTCTTATTGTACTCTCAAGGCTTTCTTAATCAGTTCTTTCAGGATCACCAAATCTAAATCTACATTCCCAGTGAACTTTCCTCCAGGTCTCCAGGGCCATAGTTCCTATTACCATCTGGGCATTTACACATGAAATTTAGCATAGATATACCAAAAAAGTGATCAGGTTACTTGATAAATCCACCCCTTCCCCAGTGTGTTACTTTTTCCATTGTTGGGACAAAATACCCATCAAATGCCACTTAAAGAAGAAAGGATTTATTCTGATGTATCNCTCAAAGGGATCACTTTCTCATGGCAGGGACAACATGGAAACAAGCAGGGAAGGCATGTACGGTCACTGAGGTAGGAGCCCTTTTGATCACACTGTATTTATGGTCAGGAAATAGAGATCAACAAAGGTTACAGCTCACATGCTTTCTCCTTTTATTCAGTCCAGGACCCTGGCTNACAGTTTAGTACCATCCACANTTAAGATGAGTCTTCTAATCTAATGTAGAAAATCACTTGCANGTATGCCCATAGGCAACTCTAATCTAGATAATCTGTCATAGGCATGCCCAAAGGTGATTGTCATTCAGNTAATCCCACATAGAGATGNCTGGAAGCTTGTCTCCTAGGTGACTCTTGTCAAGATGATAATTGATTTAAATCACCTAGCCTGCATCCTCTATTTCTATGAAGAACACCCTTAGTCCANGTGCCAGCCCATGTGCAAACAATCTGGTCATCCCCTGCGTCAACTTCCTNTCCCCTGCATAATTGATNAACTGCCAAGTCCTAACAATTCTGATTTCCCTTATAATAAATGTATTTTTCCACAGTAATCATTGTATTTACCAAAAAAGGTTTATAATATGAAATAAGAGGGCCAATGTTTACTTTAAAATCTTAATGCATAGTTCCTTTGAGAAATAGCTGTAGGGCCAGGAGGCATGGGTAAATAGCTTATTGCACCAGTGTCTGGCCCAGAATTTGCATGTCCAGAACACACA
>LZPO01097640.1:0-10066 GCA_001675575.1 Neotoma lepida
TATGTATCATATACATATGTGTACATGTATGTGTGTGGGCATGCTTTCTTATGTATGAAGGCTAGGGGTCATCTGTTTCTTCTCCTGTCTCTCTCCATCTTGTTTTGTGAACTAGGGTATCTCATTGAACCTGAAGTGAGGCTGGACGGCCAGGATCCATTTGTCTCTGGCTCCCAACACTGGGTTTATAAATACATGCTGCCATACCCCATTTCTACCCGAGTGCTGGGAACCAAAGCTCAGGTCCTCATGCTTGGGTTGCAAGTGTTCTTACCCATGGAAGTGATCTTCTCAGTCCTCATACATTATTGTTGACCTGCTATTTTACCTTCCAAAGTCTCTCTCTCTCTCTCTCTCTCTCTCTCTCTCTCTCTCTCTCTCTCTCTCTCTCTCTCTCTCTCTCTCTTTCCCACAGAGACCTGTGATCTGGGACACATGAGTCTCCAAATTCCATCTTCACCATTTCAGTTTTCACAGGCAAAAAATACATCTAGAGAAAGATCTTTCCTAAGAAAGGTTCCCTTGTCCAGCTAGAGGACACACAGGACTCCTGAGATGTGTGTTCATAAACTCTCAAGAGCTAACAGTAGAATGCCTTAGGATACACAATAGGATTGAAGGAAGATTTATCAATTGGGGTTTTTGTCAGTGACAAATAAAAACAGTAAACCATTTGGTCCATGACGGGGCCTTCTGCCTTCTTTGTTTTCTCCTATGAATATCCCTTTTCATTACCAAGAACAGAAACTCTAGCCCTAAGCATTTCCCTGTTTTGCAAAATGGGTATTACACTAACAATCTGTTTCAAAAATAGTAGTTACCATTTTATTTTGTAGGAGCCACGAAAGATTTCCTCTTGTTCAGGTGTGAATTTAGGAAAAGGGGACAGGTATGAACAGATAAGGGAGATCTTAAAAAGGGNTCATAGAGGCTCTCTGCTCCTCCCTGTTCCAGAGACAGCCGCATCTTTTCGTGCAGTGCCAGCCTTGTTCCTGAGACACGATGGTGAAGGTAGGAGTGAAGAGATTTGGCCGAATTGGACGCCTGGCTGTCAGGGCTGCCTTCCAGTCTGGCAAAGTGGACATTGTGGCCATCAATGACCCCTTCATTGACTCAACTACATGGTCTACATGTTCCAGTATGACTCTACCCATGGCAAGTTCAATGGCGCAGTCAAGGCTGAAAACGGGAAGCTCGTCATCAAAGGGAAGACCATCATCATCTTCCAGGAGTGAGATCCCGCCAACATCAAGTGGGGTGATGCTGGTGCCGAGTATGTTGTGGAGTCTACTGGTGTCTTCACCACCATGGAGAAGGCTGGGGCCCACTTGAAGGGTGGGGCCAAAAGGGTCATCATCTCCGCTCCTTCTGCTGACGCCCCCATGTTTGTGATGAGTGTGAACCATGAGAAGTACGACAATTCACTCAATATTATCAGCAATGCTTCCTGCACCACCAACTGCTTAGCCCCCCTGGCCAAGGTCATCCATGACAACTTTGGCATTGTGGAAGGACTCATGACCACAGTCCATGCCATCACAGCCACCCAGAAGACTGTGGATGGCCCCTCTGGGAAGCTGTGGCGTGATGGCAGTGGTGCTGCCCAGAACATCATCCCTGCATCCATTGGTGCTCCCAAGGCTGTGAGCTAGGTCGTCCCAGAGCTGAACGGGAAGCTCACGGGCATGTCCTTCCGTGTCCCTACCCCCAATGTGTCTGTTGTGAATCTGACATGCCGCCTGCAGAAACCTGCCAAGTATGATGATATCAAGAAGGTGGTAAAGCAGGCATCGGAGGGCCCACTAAAGGGCATCCTGGGCTACACTGAAGACCAGGTTGTCTNCTGCNACTTTAACAGTGACCCCCACTCTTCCACCTTTGATGCTGGGACCGGCATTGCTCTCAATNACAACTTTGTGAAGCTCATTTCCTGGTATGACAATGAATTTGGCTACAGCAACAGGGTGGTGGACCTCATGGCCTACATGGCCTCCAAGGAGTAAGAAGCCCACCCTGGACCACCCACCCTAGCAAGGACAGCAAGAGAGAGACCCTCGGCTGCTGAGCAGTTCCTATCCCAACTCAGCCCCTGACACTGAGCATCTCCCTCACAGTCTCCATCCCAGACCCCCAGAATAACAGGAGGGGCTTAGGGAGCCCTATTCTCTTGAATACCATCAATAAAGTTCACTGCACCCCCAAAAAAGGGTTCATAGACACAGGATCATTAATATATTGGGTGAACGTTTGGGAGCAAAATCATTTATTCTAGGAATGTCTTTGTTCCAGCACACCTAATAGGTTGAGCCACTAACTATTATCTGTGGTCAATATCCCTGAATAAGAGAAAGGCCACACCAGAGGCTCACAGCTGCACAGAACTGCCTTGCTTGTACTTCTACCCCTACACACTGTCCCCCTTTTCTAGGGAGGTAGGTACCTTTGTCACTTCTGCTCCAAGACTCAGATTAGTTATTATTTTCTCCAAAAAGCCATTGCTAAACCTGGGTGGATATCTACTTTATGCTTGTGTCTCCTTTGGCCCAGCCTGCTTAACCTACTCAGTTGAGAAAACCAGGAAGAACTTGAAAAGAGTCCTGCCTCAGCAGCCAGCAGANGGAGGGATGTCAGACAAGGCATGGACTGGCTCCCTAGGATCATTTCTGTAACTGCTACCCAACCACCCTGGGTGTGCCCACCCTGTGGAACAATAGAAATCTCTTAAATCAAAACCAGGCCATATCTAGCATTAGTATAACTAATAAAAATTACATCACTTGACAGTTTCTGAAAGCAGACTTTGCTCTTTTGTCTTTGTTCTTTATCTCATTAAAATAAACAATGGTCCCGAATTGCTCAGCTGAACCCGGTCCTACCCTGAAAGCCAGGGCCGTTTTCACATGGCAAGCTTCACCTGGCCTCACAAATAAAGCTCATGTTCACACCATGGGAACTCCAACAAAGGTAAATAAATATACCCAGGAAGTGTCTGGGAAGCTCTCTATGTAGATGATCAAACGTTTAGGTGAGTGTCAAGTATGGGACAGTTAACAACGGCAGCTGGCAGATGCAAAAAAGCAGCAANAATAACAAATAATCCCAAGAGTATTTCCCAGTAACTCTTCACGCTGAAAAGATCTGTCTTAATCAAAAACCAGATTCTGAAAAACTGACTACGTTTTATCTCAGGAAGATGGAAACAGAACCCATGTGGGAGCTAGCTCCAGGCCCTCCGGGCCATGTAGCTCTGGTGAATTTCAGAAGATGGTGGAAAACTCTCTTTCCTCTTCTTCTTTCAGGATTTGTGAGATTCAGAGAAAGTAGGAGAACAAGTGTCTAGTGCATGGCAGGACTTTAGTGCACAGCGACCAGGGAGATCACTGTTATGGTCAGCATTGTTGTCAAAACAGTACAAATGTTCATTTAGAAATTATTGTATGGCTAAGACAGATTGATGTTTAGGTTATATGGGTGATAGGGATAAATGTTTGAATAAGCAAATTAAGGTGAAAACTGGAAACTATTTAGCTAATCTGACAGTCCAAACGTATATAATTTAATCATGTGCACTTTACTGTAAGCAATGTGTACATGATCATAATTTTCATTGATTGTTAAGTATTATTTTTAATTTATAATACTCAGGAACTATATAAACAGATAGTATATTATACATTTTTCCAGAAGATGCTGCTTATAGACCTGCACCTAATTTTTTTCAGATCACAAATCATAGGCATCATTCTATGTGAGTTTACACATATGAGTATGCATATGCATATATATGTGGCTCTCTCTATATGTGGGCATATGTATATATAACATACCCTAATACTGCATTTTATTTCATATCAATTTACCAACTGAAAAAACCAACCAGTCTCCCACACAGATATTTCCAGTTTTCCTAGTTTGCTTTGTCTTTGCTGAGAAAACAAAATCAATAATGGTCAGCCTTACACACATACAGGAAGAAATCTTGGATGTCAAATATGTGGATTTTGTATTTTCAAAATTGAGATCAAAATGCATCATAAAAACATTTTAAATACCTCCCCCCATTAATAGTGTGTGGAGGGAAGTCACTGAGATATTTCATATCTGCTTCTCATTCTATCTTCCCAGACTTGTCCTAGAGGGTAAGGTCTGCAGTGACAGTATAACTGACTGGTAATGTCTCTCTGTGACATTAGCACTTTGTTAACAATAGTTGCTTGCCATTATCTTCTGTGGATGCTCAATCTAAAACCATAAGCAAAGGCTGTGGAGATGGTGCAGTGGTGACAATACTTGCAACCCAAGCCTGACAACCTGAGCTTAGATTCCCACGATTGTAATCTTAGCACTCTTCTGGAGGGCATGGGGGTGAAGACAGGAGAGACCCCAAAAGTTTAAGGACAAGTTAGCCTGGTGTACACAGCACAGTGGTGAACAAGAGACACAGGTAGAAGATAGAGATAGATACCGAAGGATGTCCTAAGACTTCTACACAAGTGTTGTGGCATACATATGCTCCCACACACAAACATGTGCACACATGGCATACACATACATACATAAAAGTAAATAAATATCAAAATTATAAGCACTGCCAAAAATCAAAAGTTTCTGCTTGTCCTGAGTTAGGGACAATAGGTTTCTGTCATTGAGACTATGAGGATTGTAGAAGTCCCTACTTCAAAAAGAAAACAAAAGGTGAGACTAAGCCAAACTGACCCCAGAAGAGTGGACTGAAGTTACTGTATTTAGCAATGTGGCTCCGCCCTCTGAGCTCCACACATACTGTCTCATTTTGAGTCTGTGTGGCAATAGCCTGCTGGTACCTGGGAAGGAAGACCTGGTATTCGCCCCGCACATATTCCCACACCCAGCAAAGTGTCACTNTCAGTCAGCAGCTACCAGTCAGTCTATGATCAGTCCCTATTCCCGATCAACAGCCATTTCTTGGATGCCTGATATTCTTCATGATGGCCTAGGAACTTGGTGAGATTATCAAAGATCTTTCACATCAGTGGTTCTCAACCTTCCTAATGCTGTGATCCTTTAACACAGTTCCTCATGTTGTAGTGACTCCACACATAAAATTATTTTTACTGCTACTTCATAAGTGATTTTGCTATTGTTATGAATCATAATGTAATATCTGTGTTTTCCAATGGTCTAAGGTGACCCCTGTGAAAGGGTTGTTTGACTCTCCCAAAAGGGTCACAACCTACAGGTTGAGAACCACTGTTTTACATTGATAAAAGATGTGCTGAATATAGTACAGTATATAGCCAACTATATTTATAGTATTTGAGTTCTATAAAGATTGGTCATAGAGAAGTGGTCTACTGGATANCTGAGATTAAACAGAATGTTGAATTTACCTCGGTCTTCATTAAACTGAGCACTAACTGGTTTGCAGTTAAGTTGGGGCTCTGCTGTAGTATCTTAGCCTGGCTCTCACCACCACAGATCCTTATATTGAGCTCAGTCTTACTGTGGAGCTGGACAAAGGCACAGATGTTTTCTCCCCAGATAATGTGTAAAAAGGAACTATTTCTCACCATTCACACTAAAAGGAATCTAGTGTAGGACTGTTAATTCCACTCTTCATAACAATTTCCAAATTAGCAGTTACATATCAAGATTAAAGCAAATAAGTAGCTGGTTTGGAATGCAAACTTAATCAGTGATTTTATACCATGATTTATTCTCTGTGACTTAATAATATGAAACCAGTCTCCGCTCTATTTGAAAAAGGTAAATTTTTGAAGTAAAGTTTTTGAAGAGCAATCTACATCTACCCTGCCTCCTAATTAATCGATTACAATGTCCAGTCCACAGGTATGCTCCACATGGCATCCACAGCTGGATTTTTGAGACACCACTTATCAGAATCTATATCCCATTTCTAGAGACCAAGAGCACTACCCCTGTAAATGGGGGAAGATTCTCCTTTTCTGAAGGCTAAACCCCAGGAGACCATTGCCATGTCCTGGAAGCTATAGGCCGCCCAAGTAAGCGAAGGAAACCACCCTGGAGAGTCTGCATCTTAGTAATTAGTAATTCTAAGTCATCTTGGTCTGCTATGACAAACCTATCTTCAAGCACATCTCATTTTCTAGCCAGAATTTTGTTTGTGTGTGTGAAGTTCCAGTCTTTTCCAGAGCAGAATATGTGTATCCAACACTGTCACCAACCTCCTCAAATGAAGATGTGCTTCTTGCATATGTGAAATGCTACTCCATGTGAGCATCTGAGGTGGGTTTTCTAGTGAACTCACTCAATGTGAGTATCACACATGATCAGGGCTTGCTGAGGAATTAAAGCTGGCCTATGGTTCAGGACATATTCTAAAGGTTTCTGATGCAGTATGTAGAGACTCTGAAATGCTGCCAGTGAATAAGACATCAGGCCAGCAAAACAACGTTTGAAAAGAGCAACACAGCAGGTTTATTTAGCTCAGCTGTTGTACATGATTAACCTTTGATCCATTAGAAATACCTAAATACCTCAAAGTAAAATGTGAATAAAATTTTTTTAAAGCCTGGTTTTTAATTTCTTTTGCATTATTAAAAATAATCTAGAAATGAATTAGAGACTTTGCTTTGTGTCACTGATGTTGTTCACAGCATTCAGTATCTTCAACAGCCAGCAAAGTGCCCTCCATATAGCTCATACTCAATAAACACTCATGATTTAGCTGCTGGGGCACCGCTGCCACGCCCAGTGATCTGAGTTCAGTCCCTAGGATGCATAAGGTAAAAGATGAGAACTGACTCCCACAGGTTGTCCTCAAACCTCCACATGCATGTTAGGGCACACACATGTGCACATGTACACAGAATAGGTAGATAAATGTTAAAACAAAAAAATAGTCATTGAATGAACAGATGGATAGGAAAATGAAGTTCAATTTGGAAGTNACTTGAATGGATAACCTGGTATATATTTTCTTAAGATTTGTTTTTATTTTACTTTGTGTATCTNTGTGTGTGTGTGACACATGTATGTATGCACATGGAGGCTGGAAGAGGGTGTCTGATGATGGAATTACAGGTGGTTGTTAGCCGCCTGATGTGGGTATTGGGAACTGAACTCCAGAAAAATACTAAACACCTAAACTGCTGATCCATCACTGCAGCTCCACACCTGGCAGGTTTTAATGGAAGGAATATATTCAGAAAGTGTACTCAGATAAGCAATTCATAAATTCAGCCCTCTTGTAAGACAANTGATGGATATCGTCTACTAAAAGGAGCAATGTATCAACTCTATACTATGATAGAAGTCTGCTTCCAAGGAAGTAGTCCTACGACAAAAGGAAGCATAATATACTTAAGACTTTCCTTGAACTCAACTTCAGCCTAGCTGAGAGTCAGACTTGAAAAGCCCTGGCACCTGAGGCCACCTCACTGAAGAAGTCATTGGTTGAAGACATCAGCTTTTCAAACTTTTCAGCTTAGATTGGTCCAGTCATCAAGCACAGGGTTTAGAATGATGTAATCATATTGTAGGGCTGTCCCCAACTTCAGAGTTGGGAATACTCTGGGCAAGAAGACAACCTCACAGCTTGGGAAAGGGGACTTATGTCATCCAGCAAGCTTGCCCACCAAGACACAGTGTTTGGTCAAGCAAGCCCTGATCTCAGCATCTTTAAACCATCAACACAGCCTGTTCTACCCCCACCCCCCAACCCCTCCAGTTCAAGAACTCCTGCCTGGGCTATAGCAATCTGGCCAGTATCCATCCCCATGACCTTGATGGTCTGAAAAAAATTACACATGTAGAAACCACAGATGATAGTAGGGGTGAAAATAAGAAAGAAAAAGTCACTCCTTCCCCTCTTTGCAAGAGTGACTGCTCACAACTGTTCACATCTGGCATGCCTCAATGGCAATCACTTGCATGACTCAAAAAACCTTGAACCTTGAAAGTGAAATAAGGAACTTTTATCTTCAAAAGGAAAATTAAAGGCCTGGAGTAGACCACTTGGGACCCTTTTACCCCCCTGGATAATGGTGGGTGTTATTACTCTACGAAGCACTATATTTTGTTCTATTTTGTTTTTTATGAATAGGCTAACACATACCTTAAGGCTATAAAATAGTGCTTTAGGATATAATGTGTTGATTCAGATACAAAATAAAATACTGTTTGCATTATAGGCTTTTAATGAAAAATCTAAAAACATGCCTATTTAATGAATCTGTACTTTTATGGGGCCTGCCTGAAAATGCCTGTTTTACAAAGTCGAACCATGGGTGGTCTCACACCTAGAAGTGGTACAAGAACCCTTTGTCAGGCCATGGGTTTTAATTTTTGGTATGGAAAAATTCAGTCACCATAATTATAACCTAAAAAGTAAAGACCTTTTATAATTCTATGAGGGAGAGCAGTGAGAGTTCACTAGCATTCAATAAAATTGTAATCTAACTAGCTTGTAGGTATGCAGGAATCAACACTGTGTAATTTTCTCTTTGGTCTATTTGTTGGAGTGTCTTATATCCCTTAGTGCAACTGAAATTCTTGAGAACAAACACCATATTACCTAGATCCCTATAACCTCGACCAACTAGGGACAGGGTTTGTTTTTTGTGGTCAATGAACCAAAGAATCTTTCAGGAAAATCACTCAAGAAATATGCTGGAGTCAGAGGAAATCAATGCACAACTTGTTTTAAAACTGCTCTCTGAGGCTTAAAGATATTTCAAATATATACCTTAAAAGGCTCATTTATGGAGAAAGTTCATCTGTGAAGGTTCTGAAACGAGATGAAGCTAAGCAAAGAATCAATATTAATTAAATATTGATGAAGGGGTGGGGGAGTCTGGTTGTGTTATTTAGTCACTGGGTTACCCAAAGGGGCTTCCTGACTAAAAGGCTGCCCACACTGGAGACAGGGCACACAGTGTGATCGTTTCTCTCCCTGGATGGTCTTCTTGGCTTTGAAACGGGAAGATCAAAGCCAAGCAAGTGTATGGAAAATTAATGAGAACTGCTCACTGCGTGTGGTTAATATGCTGTGTTAACTCAGGCAGTAAGGAAGAACAGCACGCCCTTTATCACATGGGATGAAATACGAAAGCCTCTAGACATGATTTTTATTTGTTAGTTAAAAATAAATTAGAAATTTTAAATATATTTAATTTTTAATTAAAAAAGAAGCCTACCATGAAGGCCAAGGGCTAAGAACCACTCGAGGGTTCCCACAGCTGTGAGCATCTTGGCTGTGTGGATTCTTTGGCTTGAATTTCTCATATTTCTTGTATCTCAATTTTGTACTCCACCTTACTTTCCCTTCAGAATTATAAATATGTATAAGAAATGTCAGCATTTTAGCATCAAGGTTATATATCTTTGATTGCATTTAACCACCAGAAGTGGCAAGTTTTCTTCAAGTATATCTACTGCCCATATTTTGATTTCTTAGAATGGAAAATGAAATGATTTACACATGAGTGAGACAAAATCATGTTTTCCTGAAACAGTAAGAAAGTCATGGCATGTTGACACATTCTGGTCAAACACTCCTCGGTTGAAATAGATTCCAATATGTACCTAAGGGCTTGAGTCCTCCTGAGAATGCTAAAATGACAAGAACCTGACCTTAGAGTCCTTCCCACCTCAAGCCATCTTCTCAGTCGGNATGTTCTCAGCTACCCCTCCTGAGCTGGCCATTCTCAGCAGACCACCCACTTTTCAAAAAGCCCTCTAGCTTCTGTCTTCTGGTCTGAACAGAGGGAAATGACTCAAGAGCTACTAAGGTGGCTTTCTGTCACCTGCTGTGGTGGCCAGCAGCCCGATGCCAAACACTGAGTTTTCACAAGTAAAATTCCAGGAATGGCAGCTTCTTTAAGGGAATAACTGGAGATGTTAGACAGGGCCACAGTTGGCTTTTTGTGTCTTCACAGGAAGAATATCAAAGAGGGAAAGGGAGGGAAGGAGGAAGGGGTGAAAGGAAGAACAGAAGGAAAACCTTTTAAAAGATACATAGTGTTCAATCTCCTATCCTTATCCTTGTCAAGTTATCAGCAAACACTTTAAATGCAAATGAAAACCATTACTAGTGAGACCGGAG
>LZPO01097640.1:28757-65174 GCA_001675575.1 Neotoma lepida
GCCTGTAGAGGAGGGGCAGAAGGCGAAGCTCTGCCTCCTTTTCTTTCTTCTTCCCTCTCCTTCCTTTCAACTCACTGTCCTCTGAGAACCTTCTTTGAAAAGCCATGTTGAGGTTCTTCCACAAGCCTCCCCAGACATTAAGTATGTCAGTGGCACTCATCTCTTCCTCATTACCCTCCACTCAGCCCTTGGTCTTCTGTCCAATCAGCTGCGACTCCGAATCTCANATCTGGCTTATCTTTTTTCTCTCGTTTTTCTGTCTCTCCTAACATCAAGCCATTTCAGACCTGGTCTCCCTGCTCTGGTCTCATAGCAACTGACTGTTATTCTAAATCATCAGTCATTTGACGTCTTCACACTCAACTGAATCTTATACAATATCCATGTCTACATAACATAACCTAAGTTCCTTCATTCACCACTGAGAGACGTCTGTCTTCTATGCACACAAGACTCTCCTAGATCTCCCACACAATTTCACTTGAGGTTTTTCTTCATGCCCATTCCTACCGTGTGAGATAGCCTTCTGCCCCATTAGCCATAAAGAAAAAGCCTACTTTTCAAACCCACCCCAAATGCCATTAATTCAGACAAGTAAAGCTGATCATTGCTCCTCTGGAACTTTCCATGTTTTAGTCATTTGCTGCTCTGGAGCTACTTCTGGACCATCAATTCCTCTCCACTTTCCTTTGCATCCCAACATTGTGTTCCAACCAACACAGCTCTCCTCAAACACAAACACCAAGGGAGCTGTCAGCCCCATGGTGATTTTACCAGCCAATATTGTCTTCCAAGTTTGCCACAGAATTTCCAGTCAACAAGTGTCCATGAACAGGCATCCACAATGAACATGTCAGAACATGCCAGCAGGAGCTTCAGGGACAAGGGAGCTGGGAGGCGATGGGTTTGTCCTGTGCCTATTGAAATCCTATTGCACAGTGCAAAACCAACACTAGGGACCCATTACTATGAAGACATAGTACTGTCTGTAGATGGCCATTCACAGCCCTTCCCACCTTCTGATTATACTGGGAGTAGGATCCCTGTGCTCCAAAAACACTCAAGAAAGCATAGAACTCTGCAAACCAAGGATACTTGTTCCCTCGGGGACACAGTGGGCCCATACAAAAATGAAGACATTTGTCACTCATCAGCCCTAGTCCTCAGATCTTCCACCTACTTTAACTTCACTTATAACCAGTGATCAGAGCCATGAAAGTAGCTGAGAAAACAAGAATATCTGAAAAAAAAAAACTCAACATTTATTACCTGTGAAGTTAAGCCAGTGGAAGAAAGCCTTTGTACAGGACGGTAATTTTTTTCAAAGATCAGTATCTTGAGAGCAGCTGTGCAAATTTCCCTGAAGCACTCAAGGTGATCTATAACATAAGGTGGCCATATGTCCTGGCTTGTCAGGGAGAGTCCCAGTGTACACCTGTTGTTCCTGCAAAACTATTAATAGTGCCCCCTTTCACTCTCAGAACAGGCCCAGTCTGTGTGGCAGATTGCATGAGCACTGCATATTCAATGCCATCAGACCCACTGGCTCCTCCAAGATGCAAGGGACAGTGATCTGCTCAGGACACAGAGAGCAGCAAAGGGCCAGAACTCAGCTTCCTGACACCAAGCTGGTGCTATTTAAAAGAACATATTTCCTTTGGGCTGTTTCTTCATCAACTAATCTGCTAAAAAACACTGGGGAAGTGGTAACCCTAAGTAAACCATGGCTCTGCAGAGCAGCCCTTTCAGTTTCAGTGTGGAGCTAAACAAAAGCCCAATAATNAAACGGACTGGATAATATGGTGGTNAGATAGCTCTCATGACCAACTCCAAAGGAGTTAAAAGCAGAAAGAAAGGCGCCCTGGTCTCAGTCTTTAGTGAATGATTTGGAAGATGGGCCCTAACTGGAGGGGAAAGAGGAAAGGAAAGAGTGTTTTTCTCTGGGGTGGGGAGTGGAGGTATTAGGGAGATGGCTCAGTGGGTAACATGCTTGTGCAAACACAAGAACCTAACTTCTGATCCCAGAACCCAGGCACAACAGTGTGAGCCAGTACCCAGGACTTGGGGGAAGAACCAGGGGGTAGGCAGAAACAAATGGATCCCAGGGACTTGCTGACCAGTCAGTCTATACCAAATACTGACTTCCAGGTTCAGTTAGAGATTGTCTCAAATAGAAAAAAAAGTAGGGGGGAGGAAGGAAGAAGGAAAGAAGGAAGAAGGAAGAAAAGAAGGGAGGAAGGAAGTAAAAGACAAGAAAGAGATAGACAACACACTCTGAACCTCAGGTCTCTATATGGACATGTGCACCCCTACATACACATACACCCCACCCCCATCCACATACACACTCCCACACACACTCCCACACACACCCCACACATACCCACAACCCACCCCATCCCATTTAAAAGGAGAAAAAAAACTTGGATTGTCATAAACCACTTATACAACTCTATAAGTAGNATTACCATATATGGCAGAAGAGAAAAATAAAAACAAAATACAAAGAGTCTGTGGTTTTTCCCAAAATGTCACAGTGATTTCAGGCTCAACAACCACCAGATCCAAGTGACTGGACAACCAGCCAAGAGCTGGTGGCTGCATAACAGTATTCCTGTGGTGTGGTAAGAAAACAGTGGCATCTTTCTAATTCATCCCAGCTTCCTGCTAACTGGCTGTAGAGGGGTGGGATAGTAGAAAAGATGCCCCCCATGGGTGTGTGCGCACGTGCGTGTGTGCGTGTGCATGTGTGTGTATGTGTGTGTGCTCATGGTGGCAGTGGAAGGGGGTTTCAGAGGTTCACATCAGGTGTCTTTCTCATCTTTGCTTTTTGAAATAGGCTTTTCACTCAACCTGGAATTTACTATTTCGGTTCCAGCAAACCCAGAATCCTTCTTTTTCTGTTCCCTTAGAACTGAGGTTTCATGAGCATTATGTCACCATACTTGGATTTTATTTGAATGTTGAGAATTCAAATTTGGGATCTCATGCTTACAAAGCAAGCACTTTTTAACCCTGAACCATCTCCCTAGCCCCTGAAGTATCTTTTGACTTCTAACAGTCTATATCCGTTAGAATCAATTCCAGGTTTTGTGTAGTGTGCTCTAGGCTTATCCCACTTGTTGTTAAGCAAAAGACCAAGAAGCAACAAGCTTAATTCAAAGGTAGACTTGAGTATTATTTCTTTCCAACCAAGTGGCAAACACTGGGTTGATTGTATGGAACCCTTCCCACTGCAAAGAAGTGAAATTCTTAAGAAAATGCCACAGAACTAAGCCTGAAGTAAAGGAAGGGAGGAAGGAAGGGGAATGAAAGAAAAGTGGAGGCATAAAACTTTAGTCAAAAGTTGACTTCATGGTATCCAACACAGCTACCCACTGAGACTTGGAGATGGTACTTACATTCTGATGCCCAAGCAGGAGTACGACCTTGTTCCTACATGAAGTAGGAGGACTTGATTTAGCCTCTCACTGCAAACCCTCAAAAGTTCTCAGGAAAAAGGAGTAAGAACATTGCCCATTGGTCCAGAGATGAACAGTAGAAAAAGCCATAGGTGCACAGTGATTTCCATGGTTTGGGACACTTTTGGGAAAGTCCCCAAAGTAAACCATATGAAGTTACAGTGTCCTAATTCATGCTACCTGAGAATAACANGGCAAGAAAGTAATATAAACACAGCTCTAGGATACTAAAAATCCTGAAGTCTTCAGAGATAACAAATGTGTGACCACTAGGTAGTAACAGTTTCACAATGTAGAGCTGGGAGAGGCAGCATTCTTGGGAGTCTAAAGCAAGTGTATTGGAAATTTGAGGATCCACTACATTTTCAGTTAAAGGCTACCTACACTGGATAGTGAAACTTTGTCTCAAAACAAGCAAACAAAAAGACTTCACAATTCAAGACTTGCAAGAGACCCATAAAAACAAATCTCTGTGAAAATGAACTTGTCAATATGCCTGCATGTGTGTGCCCGCATACATACACTTCTACACACACACACACACACACACATACATCCACACACACATGCACACATATACACATATATACACATACACACACATACACATGCTGACACACATACACACTGACACACATGCTTCCATGCACACACTGACACATACGCATGAGGGGGCAGAGGAGCACTACTAAGAAGGCCAGTCAAAGAAAGAAAGGCTTAAAAAATCAAATCTTAAGAATTGGAAATAGCACAATAGGAAACAGGCTACAAAACAGGATTGCATACTATTGTGCTTAATGTTGTTACAATGATCAAAGCCTAAAAATGATTCTAAAATAACATGATCAAATAAGAAAAAGAAAATAAGTAGATTTGAGAAAGAAGGAAATAAAATTCCTAGAGGTAACTGAGGGAAAGGCGTAGATAGCAGAGGAACAACACAAAATAGACACAGTTAGTTAGAATATAGATTTGAAGAAAATAAACACAAATTTAATCTGTGAGTTCCGCGTAGAAATGAAGACTTGAACACATTTGTACACCCTATTGGCTACACCTGATACNTCACTAAAGCTAAGGTGGGCCACCTCCTGCAAAGCTTAACCAACATATACGGCATTGCAACCCAATGTGCCATCTGTAAAGTGCATGCTTGTGAACCATGCAATCAAGTCACAAATAGAAATTGCAAAGAAGCTCGCAATGTTCTAAATAAGGTTAAGATTTCACATTGGGCTGCATTCATAGCCATCCTGAGATTCAGGCGGTAAATGTGGCCCACATGCTGCAAGCTGGACATATCATTGAGGAGTGATAGTAACAAGATTTTAGAAGACAGAAAAGATGGATAAGTGATCATACCATTCTGCTAGCAGACCAAAAGAAGCGGAGTCCTGGGACAGGAGCTAGGGTGTTGGGAAGGCCCAGCAAGTACCAGGCTAGAAGCATCTCTAGTCACCTCTGGAGCTGCAGCTGGGAGGGGAGGGAGGAGCCAGAAAGGAAGAGAAGAATGCTGTTTAAGGACTGGTTAGGTTCCTAGGTCTGTAGATTTTATTTTTGGCCCCATCTACTCATCCCATTTGGTGATGTCAGAGGTTTGGCCTCTGACGAGAAGGTTCCTAGACAATGAGATGTCCTACTTCACATCAAACAGAACATATGCGTGCTGAAGGCTTATCCTTCCAGGCCTGTGGCTCCTTTCAGTGCCCAGTACTGGGGCAGACAGGAGTTGACCCTGTAGAATATTCTCAACATCACCTGGACACCTCACAAAGAGTCTTTAGGGCTAACCTTATGAGTTCCCCCAGCAAATGGCATCAACGTATCACTCTACAGCAATGCTCAAAGTTGACATTCTCCTTGTACAACCTCAAAGTTTCCAATACGTTCAGTAATTCTTCCTTCTTAAAAGTGACCAGTAGCCAAGATGGCCAGGCATACTAGTAAGGCTTCTAGAAGACCGCTAGAACTCAAGACACAGACAGAGCAATACAGAGGAAAAAGAAACTTACAAAAAGAAAACTAATTGCAGAAAGCTCACACATTCTGAAAACAGAACAGAATGCATTAAAAACCTATTTATAGATGAAAAGAGGAAATTTAAGATTACAGAAATGAAAACCAAATAGGTGGGTTAGAAATTGAAATTAGAGAAATTATCTAAAAACACTGCAAAATGACAAATAGATGGAAAACAGGAGGGGAAAATGTGAGAAGATTAGAAGACAGGGCCAGGGAATGACAACACCTAAAATAAGACTTTAGANAGGAGATCAGAGACCACAGAGAGAGGCAAGCTTGGGACAGAGTCAAAGAACTCACAGGTTGCTCAGCACGGTAGGTGAAAACTGACCCACAAATGAGAAAAGCCAATGTGAAATTTAGAACCCAAGGGAAGTGCAAAGCTTATGCAGTTTTAGGCAGAAAGTAAAGCAATGCAATGCAAGGCATGAGGGATCAGGGTGGATTCTCCTAGCAGCGGCTCCATCAGGTAGCATCAGTAGAGCCATGTCTTCAAACCTCAAAAGAACAGCAGACTTTTGGCATACATTTCTTGTAAATCCATCATGTGAGGCGACAGAAAATGCCCTTCTCAAGCATCCAAACTGTGAATGTACCCAGTTTTGATAGGTTTCTGCTACTAAAATGAGAGTTAAAAAAACAAAAGAATTTTATGAATGGAATGTAAGATTAGAGGAGAGGGATGTTTATGGAGGAGAGGGGTGCCAAGAGAGCAGCAGGACCAAGGCACAGACAGCAGTCTGTCCAAAGAATCCTGCACTANGAGCCTACAGTCACTCTAAAGCCAGGAACTAGACAAACACGACTTCTCTCCGACCACTCCATTGTCACTGTGTGAGCCATGTCAGTAGTCCAACAGAGAAGGACTAAGAGACACCAGGAGGAGGAGTGAAGGACCAAGTGGCATTGTCCACATAGAGAACCACACATAATTACAGGAGTTTGGCCAGGATTCTGGGAAGAAGATCAATATACCCTTACATGTTAGTATAAAATTTTAGAAAATGCAATTTTTATAAAATTCCATCACCAATAGCAATAAACTATCAGGTGCCTATGTGTAAATATATAGAAAGAGATGCAATATATATGAGATATTGTGTATATATGCATACATATAACATGGCTGAAAGCTTTGAGGCCTAAATAAATGGAAGTACATCATGCTCAGAGGTAACAAGAGTCAACACCGACATGAATACCCCCAGGCTAATGCATAAGCCAAATAAAGTTCATATTCAAACCCCAGAAANGGGTTTTTATGGTCATGATTAGCTGGTTTGAAAATTTATACAGTAAAGGTGGAAATCCAAAAATAATGAAGATAATTTTGGAAAATAGTAAGATAGGAACTAAAGTATTAATATGTGCATTATTTTCTAATTAAGATGATATAATTCAGACATAGATGACTAAACCTATGAGAGAACTATCTTCATATGCGAGAGGTAATAACACAAAACTGAAAAGGAGGAGGCTGAGGTGGGACAATTGTTAATCCATATGTACAGAAAACCATCTCTAACTCACCTTAACCACCCCCANAAGTTTTAAGTCCCAATAGAACCAGTGAACTTTAAAACATTTAGAAAAAAGAAAATGTTTTCAACTTAAAATAAATTTAGGCCAGAGAATCACATGAATGTATAAACCATAAAGAAAAAAAAAAGACAACTGATTTTAAACTTCCTTATGTGACAAAAGATGCTGAAAACCAGAAGTGGCATTTAAAGGCAAGAAACAGGTAGGAGGTAGACATTTCTTGTAAGTACCCATAACAGATAGTGAACATTTAGTCAACTATAAGAAAAAAAATCACTATCCTCACCCCCAAAGTGAACCTATAAATAGGTACTACAAAGATAAAGAAGCCCCAAAGAACAAAACTATGGGGAAGATGGTTCAAAGTCAAGAGAAAAACAGAAATCAGAACTATAGCACAATGCCCTTAACCCACCGGATCAGTAAACCTCAAAGCCTAGCCATGTCAAGAGCTGCAGAAGATGTGAGCCTCCAGGCCCTCACACAACTGCAGCAGAATGAGTTGAGAGCACATGGCAGCTCCAAAGTTTTTGATGTCTTTACTTGAAGACTGGGGAATCCCATTCCCTTCTATGTCTGAGAACTCAACATGCCTTCTTGGAAATGCATCCAGAGAAACTCATGACAGTCACTACTTACAAAACAAAATTCCAGAAACCCTTTAAAGCCCCATGATGAGGAAATGGATGCACTGTGGTACATTCATAGGAAACACTGTTTGGAGGGCTACTACAAAAGAATAGTGATTTATTTCTCAGTTCTGGAAGCTGAGAATCCAAGATCAAGGTGTTGGCAAGTTCACTGGGGTTTGGTTTTCCCACCCACAGTCTCCTCCATGATGCACCTACATCNTAAAGGAGTGAGCAAGATCTCATTCATTAAGTACCACTCATGTTATTGCCTCTCCTCCCCAGAAAGTCCCTCCTCCTAATGCAACCACAATGGAGTTATGACTCAACATCTGGATTTAAGAGTAATACAAATATTCAGTTCACAGCAATATAGGAACTAGATAACATAACTTAGGATAAGTTTCAAAAATAACATTTCAAGTGATAATACAAGTTGCAAAAACATTATCTGACGAGACTGTAACTGCACATTTTAAAGTCAGCAAACAGTACTAGGCATCACTTACAATGCATAACTGAATAGCAGAACACATCATCAACACATGCCACCCCCACAGGGCTGAAGGGATCCTTTCTGAGAGTACTGGGGTAGGACACCATCATGGGCAATACAGAGGAAGATTTAAGAGTTAGTTTCCCTTCAAATCTTTTATGAACTGTGGCTGAACCTTGGTGTGGTGGGTGTACAACCAAATCCCAGAACTAGAGAGGCCAAGGCAGGAGGACTGTCGTGAGTTTGAGGCCAGTCTGAACTTAATAGTGAGTTCCATGCCAGACTGGGCTATGTAAAAAACAAAAGAAAAAAATTTTATTTATTAAATGAGCTGTGGGTGCTCAGTATTTACATCATTCTCTGTACTGTTTTGTATTTTTAAGTTGTATAATTTTTGAGGGTTATACTTTTTTTGTTTGGTTGGGGTTTTTTGTTGTTGTTCGTTTGTTTGAGACAGGGTTTCTCTGTGTACCCCTGGCTGTCCTGGAACTTCCTCTGTAGATCAGGCTGGCCTCGAACTCTCAGAGATCCACCTGCCTCTGACTTCTGAGTGCTGGGGTGAAGTTTATGTTTTAAGAGGTTGTGTGTATATGATATTCACCTGCCCTTCTCCTCTATCTTTCTGTATTTCAAAGGTCCCAGAAGATATTGCCCTTAGCTGTCTTAGTTTGGGTGCCACGGACACAATGACAACATCTCCTCATACCATGCCTCTGAGACTACTCACAGTGTTGAGCGACACACAACAGTATTATCATGAGCATTATTATCCAGTGATAGGTGATGATGCTGAAGGCCTGTGGCCCCCACAGTGGCTTCATGGTTTACTGTTTCAGTGCTCAGAGCCTCACTCATCACACTAGGAACACNATGCCACTCACTGAGTAATTCATTTAACACGAGGAACTAGTACTTGAGGCAAGTACACTGGGGAGCTGGGTGCCTGAGGAAAGGCAATGACATAATCCGACAAAAAGGGAACCAACCGGATGCTCTGCTCATCTGATGTCTTTTCAATGGCTCTGTAACTCACTGTGGGGAAGCTGAGTCTTCACTACACATCTGCTGAGGAAGAAGAGGACAGGGGAAGTGAGAGAGGAGCACCATCCCAGTCAGTAGAGTCAAGGACAGGAGTACCCCTGCAACAACATCTGACGCCAGATCTTTCCTGGAGTGGGTCTCTTACCCTCTCCGGTTTTTAATTCCTATTTGTTTTGTTTAGACTTTAATTTATCTGTATGTGCATTTATGAGTGTATGCTACATGTGTGTGGTGCTTGAAAAGGCCAGAAGTGTGGTGGTATTTTATCTATGTCCCCCAATAAAATTTATTTGAAGATCAGAGGAACAAGGTCAGCTGCTAGCCTTGCAAAATTAGCACANGCCCTTAATCCTGTCACTTAGCAAGCAGGGTCTGTCTGGATCCCTGTGAGTTCCAGGTCATACTAGGAACAGTCAAGCGTGGAGACACACGCCTTTAATCCTAGCATCAACCATAGAATTCTGGAGGTCTATACAGACAGGCAGGAAGTGACAGATGGGCGACAGGAGGAAATGATGTAGCTAGGCTGAAAGAGCCAATGGGAGAACAGAACAGAAAGGGATATAGATGAGGAGGTATAAGGAAGTCACTCACTCTCCATTTTGGGAGCTGCAGAGGCAGTTTAAGGTGAGGCTGGTAGCTGTTCCTAATTCCTCTGATCTCTGTCAGACTTTCACCCCTATCTCTGCCTCTGTGTTTTATTTAACAAGACCATTTAGAAAATCCGTCTTACACAGAAGAGGGTGTCAGATCCCCTGGGGCTAGAGGTACAGGCAGTTGTGAGTTATCTTACTCAGCTGTTGGAAACTGGGAGCATACGCAAGCACTTTCTGAGCCATCCCCAGCCCCATTGTTTGGATTCTTTGCATCACTGCTACCCTCAAACTATGTAGTTGAGCATGACCTTGAACTTCTAGTGCTCCTACTTCCACCTTGCAAATGCTAGGATTAGAAGCATACAGTGCACTTGGTTTACTGGTGAGTGAAGCCAGGGCCTTGTCAGGATAGGCAAGCACATCTGCTGAGCCCCATCCTCTGACCTTGGTCCTTGTATTGAACACTAAGAAAGAGTTCATCTAGAGTCAGGGGAAATCCCAGCCTCTTTGTTTTGAGGGATTCTGGTTTTTTGTGGGTTTTCTTTTTTTGTTTGTTTTTAATTTTATGTGCATTGGTGTTTTACCTGCATGTATGTCTGTGTGAGGTGTTGGATCCCCTGGAACTGGAGTTACAGACAGCTGTGAGTAATCATGTGGGTGCTGGGAATTGAACCTGCGTCCTCTGGAAGAGCAGTCAGTGTTCTTAACTACTGAGCCATCTCTCCATCCCCAATTCGGGATTCTTTTTCCCTTTCTTTTAAAATCTGCAGCAGGAGCTTCAGCCTCTTCCATGTGCACACNGTTTAACGCTCACTCTCTGGCTTGTCACTTTGAGCTTTAGTCCGGCAAATACACAAAATGTCCAGAAGTAGTGTCCATTACCTGTTTAATCCCCATCAATGGCATTCCTCAGACCCCCAGCCTACCCTCTGCCCTGTTCTATCTTGGGTCACCTATAGACTGTTCTAGACGGAGGTCTAACCCCCGGCAGTTTTAAAGGAGAAGGCAGTAATGGGCTCCATCTCATCAGAAGAGTAAACACGCTGTAGAAGTGGTCTGGACCTGGAGCTTCTCCCTGAAGCAGTACCACATGCACATTTGAGGCTGNAAATAAGAAAGAATTTCCTGGCTGGAGGAACTGCTAAATAGTAGGGTGGGTAACCAAGGGAGGTTCCGGAATCTCCTCTTGAGATCTTTAAAACTACGATACAATCTCCCATGTCTGCGATAATTTTTTGCAGTCCTGACTAGAGACAGATGGACGAGGTGCCTTGTGGAGGCTCCTCCCCAGGCCTGTGATCCGCCCCTTGCTTTCTCCTACTCTTCACTTTGGGCTAAGCTCCTGTGGAGTCTCTTCTCCCTGGGAAGCTCTGAGCAGGCTTGTTTACATCAGTCTCGCCTCCTCACACCTCTCTCCTTGTTTTCATATGGAAATCTGGTCAAAGGTCAGGGTTACCCAACTGCCCACACATAGTTTGGTAGTAGCATCAGACACTGGGGCAAAACAGAGGGTTGATTCTAATGTCAGAACATCTACCCNATGCTCAAAACCTGGGTGAGAACAGAAACAATTAGCTTTTGCTAACAATCCACTGTAAATGAAAATATAGTCCCACTAATTGATTTTAAATAGATTTTTTAAAAGAATCCTTGGCTGCATTTCATCCTGAATACAGAGTTTCAAAAGTGTTCATTCCAGGGTTGGTTTTTTTCCCCTTTTCTTCTGGCTTAAACCCCAAATGGCCAAGATCCCAGTCTGAATAAACAGTGTGGGTGGTGACTGTTCTGTGGGGCCCAGTAGAGGATGCAATCACTTTCCTACTCTGCTCAGCATTAAATCATGTGAAACTAAGTGGGGACTCACAGACTCCTCACCAAGGAACCAAGGGGCAGTGGAACGTGTATCCTTTGCCCAAGGAGAGATGGAGCAGAAAAGGATTTCTCTTGCTTGTGAGCATTTAATTATGTATAAAGTTAGTTGACCTCACAGGCGCTGTCAGATGATCTCGCTAAGGCCTGTGAACGGCATCCCAAGAATGCAGTGATGTGGGCAGAAACCCAGTGAGTTCATGCCACCGAGGGCTTTAAATGGGACAAATCAGTGGCTGTCCAGAATGCCTCCAGTGGGAACAAAACCAGAGGATAATCAGTAATTCAATATCACCTAAGCCTTGCTGGATCTTCAGAAGTGATCCCTGGAAATCAGAAACTCAGAACAACTCCCACAGGCACTCAAAGGTGGTGGTGGGGGTGCAATGGGAGGGTGAGTGAGAAAGCCAGTCTACAGGGTTACTGCTGCAGCTGGCTGCAAATATGTACATTTTTAGTCTTCTTTCCCCATTTAAGAGGCAATGCTTTCTGACTTCCCTGTTACTGACATTAGAAGAAAATGAGGAAGCAATCCCATTCATAAATACCCGGTGGGGCTTGAAAGAGACAGTGGAGTCTCTGTTTATTTAGACAGTTTTGATATAATACAGCCCTCATGTGTATATACAGTAATTATCCCTACTTGTCAGTAAATGCCCTGAAATGTGCTTTCTATGAAAAGAGGGCTGCCTTCTCCTCTTCTGCAATCTATTTGAGCAGCTTCTGCTCTCCTGGCAACCAGGCTCTCAAGAGTATGGGAAAGCACTGGGGCCAANCTGGTCTCTGTTTCTCCATAAGAGGAGACAGGGGCTCCCAGTCAGTGCTGTCAGATGGCTAACTGCAGGGGTTCTCAGGCTAGGAGGAACTTGAACTTCTTGGGCTTGGCACTTCTTAAAACATTTCTGTTACCTTATTGAGTGTCTGATAGTTTCTTTCAGTAGCTTTCTTGCTCAATGCACTCATTTTATCTATCAAAATATTATGCTTTGCATGGGTAGTACTTCACAGTCATATCCTAAGTCAAGACTGCACTGCATTAGCTCTGGTCCCTTTGGTGCTAGGAATATGAAGAATGAGTGGCTGGAATTTAGTCAACAATTTTGATATCCTACTGGAAGCAGAACTGAAGGAATCTCACTTATCTCACTTTTAAAGGAACCTGAAATTCTAGAACNCTTTACCAAATCAACCACCTAAGTTTGAATGCATGGTGTCTGTCTATATTCATGTCAACTTAATAAGTGTCTCAAAAGCACACAGTGTGAACTGAGGTTGTAGCTCAGTTGGTAGAGTGTTGCCTGGCATACACAAAGTCTTGGGTTTGATATTCAGTACCAATCATATAAACTGAGTATTGTGTTATACACCTAAAATCCCAGTAGTTTGGAGGCAGGAGGATCAGAAGTTCACAATCATCCTCAACTATATAGAGAGTTGAGGTCAGCTTGGGATATATGTTCCCTGTCTCAAGAAAGGAAGGAAGTAAGGGAGTCAGGTAAATTAAGCATTAGATAAGAATCAAAAAGACATAGATCCTCAAGCAGGTTTTAAGTGAAAAGACAGAGCCTAATCTCAACAGTCTCAATCTGGACAGGATTCTTCTCATGTAGGGACTCTTCCCAGGAGTAGGTGGCTGAACCCTAAAGGGTTTCAACAAGCCAGTAAGAGCTTACCAAAAGCTCCTTTACACTTAGACATGATGGATGACATTCGCAGAAGGAAGAGCTGTAATTGCCACTCAGTCACACTATTGCATGGCTAAGTATTCTTTAATTGTATCTTGTTTTTAAGACTTCCTTTGATGTCTGAATGGTTCTCCTTCAAAATCCTTTGAGATCTATGGCATTTATCTTTATTTTGTTGAGTGAGCAGTCAGTAAAAAGTGAAAGTGGATTCCTTCTATCTTCAGCCTTCCTTCAAATCTTCAACATTTTTCTAAGTATGATTATCCCCATAGTGACAGGAAGCTTGCATCCAGATAAAGACATTTACACACAAAGTGATATCTAAAATCATTTCCACCCTTTGAATACTACAATTTATAAAATTCCATAAAAGAAATGACTTTTATTTCTCATGAAGTTCCTATTGGGAAATTACTGAGAATCACAGTTATGGAAGCAGTATCTGTGCATAGCTCAATTTCTTCTCTTCAACAGGAGTCCTCACCATCTCTTGAGTTGTTTCTTCTTCCTAGTACATGCTACACTCTGCCTTGTCAAATGATGGTTAGACTGTAAGTTGTTGGGCATCAGGGATAGCTTCATTCATCTTTATACTCCTCAATGTCATTAACAGAGTGGGAGACCAATAAAATAATGAATATATCAGTGAATGAGTAAATTTCATGAAACTGTTAGATATTTTTAGGAAAGGACCAGATAATGTTTCAAGCCATATGGTCTCTATCATAATTATTCATCACTGCAGTTACAGTGAGAAAGAAGACATAAACAAATGAGCATAGCTATGTTCCAATAAAGCTTTATTTACAAAAACAACTGCTGAGTCTTAGTCAATGAAAACCCTGCATACTACAATACCAAAAAGCCAAGAAAGATGTATCCACTGGTACAATAGTGGCAAGCCTGTTGGGAGGGGTGGTAACAACTGCTCTCCAATTGGCTTGGCGGCCTATTCTACAGGATGGAACTCACATTTGTTATTATAATGGTCAAGTGCCTCTGGCTATGGAGGTCATAGGGAGTAGTAGGTAAGCTATGTTGTTGTTTTACCAAGTGGACATCAAACTGCCCTCTAAATCAGTGGTTCTCAACCTGTGGGTCACNACCCCTTTGGTGGTGGAAAAAACCTTTCATAGGGGTCACATATGAGAGATCCTACATATCAGATATTTACNTTATCATTCATAACAATAGCAAAATTATAGTTATGAAGTAGCAATAAAAATAAATTTATGGTTAGGGGTCACCACAACATGAGAAACTGCATTAAAGGGTCATGGCATTAGGAAGGTTGAGAACCACTGTTCTAAATATTTATATTTATGTGTATGGCTTATTATTTCTGTCAACTTTGGTCAAGGAAGATTCTTTTTGCAGTGGGCAGCAGTATTATCAGAGACTCATAACTGGTCAGAATGCTGAGAATGAGTGACAGCTGACTGACTATCAATCCATAAGTAAGACATGTTTTGCATTCCCTTCAAGAGTCAGGGTACAGCACAGAAGAGGGAGTGGTACGAGCCAAAGGAAGAGGACATTGCTGTGGAATGTTGTCTTCTAGGTATTACACAATCATTTCGAACTTGAGCTCACAGCCCCTGTGATTACTTGCATAGGACATCTCAAGATTAGGTCCATCAACATCCTGTCATGAGATAGGGAGGGAATCATGAAGCCCCACCTCTCCGTGAGGTCAGTAGGCAGGTAGTACTTGCTGGCAGAGACATTTTCTTTCATGGTGTGGCCACTGGGAAGGTGTCCATGCTCTCACGCTTCTGTAAGTGGCACCGATTAAATGCATTACATCACACACAAAAAAAGATACGAAAGTAAGAGGAAAAGATCAGCAGGAGTAGAGGGCCAAGCAAAGGCAATGGGGGTGAATGTGATTAAAATATAATGTGCACAATTATGAAAATATCATAAAACTCATCATTGTATATAAGATACGTTTTTTNNAAAAAAAAATGGTGAGCAAAATTTGGCCAACACACCAGTTTTCTGACTCTGATCCATGGTGTGTCTCTTTCCATAGTCCCAGAATGCTGAATTTTTATGGTACCTATATTTCTTAATAATTAGCATTCAGAAAATATAAATGGCAGATAGTTGTTTAGGAGCGTCATAGCAATAAATTCAGTAAAACAAAGCAAAACACACATAGAATTTAATTATCCTATCAAGCATATTTCATGTTTGGTTAATTTGTGTACTATATGCTTAAGGAATAATTCTCATCTCAAAAAATAAAGGTAGTAAGTGGTTCTGCCATTGACACCGTCATTCTTGAGATAGTGGGGTTGATGGACCTCAGAATGACTGTATCTGGGGCTAGTTCACGGTGAATTTGACACTTTCCCAGAAAACTGTTCCATTCTACCCTCTGCCAGGTCATCTGGTCTCTAGTTTGACTGTTACCCCTTCCCAAGGGCCTTAACAAAGAAGAAACTCTTTTGTTTGACAACCCCATGCAAAACCATGCAAAACACCCGGCCACAAAGAAGATTTCAGCATCTCAAATGCTCCGCAAATACAGACTAGTAAAGGATTCTATGATCATTTGGGAAAGGCAAGATGTCCCCTGGTCACCTGGATGGATGGAAGGAATCTGGTACATCATGTATCTTTGTTTGACTATCAGGTCATCTTCTGTGAAAAAATAAAATTTTAAAAGGAAGCTGCATTTTAATTGTGTGAACACTAAAAAGATGCCAGGCCTAAGGCCAACTATTTGTTTTAGGAAGATACAGCTAGTCTCTTCTGTGGTATAAGGAGACATATCAGCAACCCACATACAAGTGAGCACCCAGGTGACACTTCTGACTATTCTCAGGTAGTCTGACTAAAATCCATCTGCCTTCTCCAGACTGTGATCAAGCAGATCTAGGTAGTTCTTCCAAGAAAGAACTACACAACTTCCAAGAGTGAGGCCTTCTATTGCAGCAAGTTTCTCTTCAATACCAGACCAGGTTAAAACAAACAAACAATTAGAAGGAATCCATGCCTTAAGAAAATGGAAGTGGTTGTGTATGTTGGCAAATACTGGTAATCCCAGCAGTCGAAAGGAGGGTAGAGGCAGAAGAGTCATAAATTGGGAATTGAGGAGGGGGAGGAGGGAAAGAAACAAGAAAAGAACGGGACGAGGGAGAGGAGAGGGAGGAGGGAAGGAGAGACACAATATAGTTACAACACCTGAGCTCGTATNGATCACATTCAGTCCGTGTGACTTGAAGGGACAACTGACTTTGATGAAAGCCAACACCTTTACATTACAAGAAGAGGAAATACAGCCAGAGGTGGTGGTGGTGGTGCACGTCTTTAATCATAGCACATGGGAGGCAGAAGCAGATGGATCTCTGTGAGTTCAAGGCCAGCCTGGTCTACAGAATAAGTTCTAGGACAGTCAGGACTACACAAAGAAACCCTGTCTTGAAGAAGAAGAGGAGGAGGAGGAGAAACAAAGAAGAGGAAACACAGGTTACTGAAAATGAATCAGGCACATGATGATTTAGGTTCCAACTGATTTAATCAAATGCTAAGAGCCTACATGTCTCTGCAGTGGCAACTTCAAGAGGACTGAGCCACAGACTGTGAGCAGGACCACATGGACACCTTCTCAGTGGGCCATCCCACACTGCTCTCCCTAGCAGTCCAGGGTTTAACCACCTTTTTGCTGTTTGCTGAATTTTCTACCTGTCTAGTCGTGCTACAATTCCTGATTACCAGGGATCCCTCATTTAAACAAGGGCATTCTCACCATTATTCAATCAACATCCTGTAACCAAAGCACTATTATTTATAGAGGCTTAGTTTATATTGGGTAAAATTTCAAATTGCTCAAATATATGTGACCATGCACATAAGATTCTTACTGCTGTATTTGTTGCAAAACAGAGATAAGTTTAAAAAAGGAATTTTATGAAGTGGAGAATGAAAGGGATTAATAAGGATAGAATGAAGTTTCCCAAGCTATTATTTACAGTACCCTAGGCCAAGGTCTACATCAGTTACGGTAGTCTTCAGGTGACACGAGAAAGGCACGGCACACGAATAGACAGTGGGGAGGAAGCAAGATACCCAAGGGTGGCAGGTAAGCACTACTTTTCTCTTCTGCTTCTGCTAAAAGAAATAGAGAAGTGACTTATCTATGGAGCACACCTGATCTGCTTCCTTTAATCGAGCCTCCTACAGTATGTTCCAGATTCAAACTGATGGTATAAAGAGGAAACATAAGGAGTAAGTCAAGGGCCTACCATAACACACTTGTGCTAGTACTGAAATAGGTGCTTCTCCTTTCCCCTGGGGCTTCGTGAGAACATGATCTACTTTTAGCTCCCAGTTACACTCCTCCTCCCACGTGTGTGTGTGTGTGTGTGTGTGTGTGTAGCATGCATGTGGAGGTCAGAGGACAACCTCAGGTGTCAGTCTTCTCCTTGAGTCAGGGTCTCTTAGTCACTGCTTTGTAGGCCAGGCTAGCCCACAGACTTTCAGGAATTCTCTTGTCTCCCTTCAGCTCACTCTAGGAGTGCTAGAATTATGGACACATGCTCCTTCACTCAGTATTACATGTTTCTGGGGGTCAAAACTCACATCCTCATACTCATGTGGCAAGCATTTTATCCACTTAACCAATTCCTCAGCCATAACACATGTCTGAAATAGGAAATATTTGAAGAGTCTATCTTGAGATTTCCAGAAGTTTCATTTGACAAAGTAAATATCCCCTATGATAAGTGTTTTTTAGAACAAAACAGGTAAAATACCTTTTCCATACATCATTCTAAAGTTAACTTCTAAGTATCGTTACAAACAGGACAGCATGAGTTTATTTCATCAGTCCCTGGCAGCATTCTGGGCAGAACACACAGAGAATCTCAAGAAAACAAGAAACAGTAACTTTCAGAGTGGGCACCGGGCCTGGCAGAGCATGCACTGGGCCTGGCAGAGCCTCGACCGGGCACCAGGCCTGGCAGAGCATGCACTGGGCCTGGCAGAGCCTGCACCGGGCACCTGGCACCGGGCACCGGGAGCTGGGCCTGGCAGAGCCTGCACTGGGCACCGGGCCTGGCAGAGCATGCACTGGGCCTTGCAGAGCCTGCACCGGGCCTCGCAGAGTTAGCACCGGGCCCCTCCACATTCCTCTTTTAAGCACTGCAAGATTGATCCTAGGCCACAGATGTGGCTTTTGGATGTCAGATCCTGAGACAGATGTTTTTCCTTAAGTCTGTTGTCTCCTCAGTCTGTTTATAGCATGTTTCCATTTCAGCCTGCACCTTAGGTTCTCACTGCTAACTGCACGTCCTGGGGGTTTCCTGCTTCCACACACAAAGGGGTGTTTTTCATCATTTGTTCTGATTTCTTTAAGAGATGTGCCCACTCTTCAAGTTACCCGTTAACCCTTTCCTGGCATGCCTGCTTTCTCATTCACCTTCAGGAGATACTGTAGTAAATGCCCCATTGAAATCACAAAACCTTCAAGTTCTGTGTGCCATAATGTGTTTGGTTCTCAGGAGTCAACTATTGAGGCCACAGAATTGGTATTAGCATCTTGAACCAACTGGGTAGCAACTGATGGGCTCTTATAGCCAGTCAGGATGACTGACTCAAACCTGTTTGGTGTTGTGTGTTGGGGGATGGGTGGATAGGTGTACATATATGCAGGTAAATGCACATATGTGTATGTTTGCAGGTGTACACATGTGCAAGTGAAGGTATATGTGAGGGTATGCATGTGTGCACTCATGTGGAGGACAGAGAACAACTGAGTCACTCCTCAGGTGCTATCCACCTTATCATTTTGATACAGGGCCTAGCATTGGTCTGGAACTCACCCACTAAGACTTGAGGATCTGCCTCTCTGGGCCTACCCAAGGCTGGGCTGACTCATGACCTTGCATGCACTATTCTGAATGAGCCATCTCCTCAGCCCAAATCAATGTTTTTCCTTTGCTTGTTTCTGTTTTGTTCTGGGCACACACATATCTCTGTATAAATTACAGAAGGGAGCTGCATTTGTATGTGAACTAAGTGGATTCCATGGCAGTCATCACATGTGCAGTAAAGTTCCTTGTCAGCGATGAAACAGCTGATGGCTGTGGTAATTCAGGAACCTAGATATGGAGTACAGGCACGCGTGCGCGCACACACACACACACACACACACACACACACACACACACACACACCACATGCTGAACCAATTGAAATCTAAGTAAGGTCTAGAGATCATGCTAACAGCTTCCTGGTATTGGTATGGTAGTATATGTGTTACATACATGATCCTATACATTCCAGTTTACCAAGATGTTACCATAGGGGAAGCAGGAAAGGAGACAGTGGGTCTCTCTCTATCATCTTTGCAGCTTCCCATGAGTTACAATTATTTAAAAATGTAAGGCATTTTAAGTTTCTGAAAAATGTCTGCAGAGATGGTGCCATGTGTCTGGCAATACCTTGCTCAACCTGACTTCACTGCATCTGAAGCTTTATGTTGCCTTCTACTAGTTACTAGTGATTTTTTAAAATTTTAAAAAATATATTTATTTTTACTATTTTAATTGTGTATGGGTGCTTGCATGTGTCAGTGTGTGCATGTAAATATATGCACACATATCCAAGGAGGCTGGAGGTGTCTGATCTCCTGGATCTAGAGTTACAGACAGTTGTGAGCCACGTGATTGTGAGTACTAGGAATTGAACTTGTGTCCTATTGAAGAGCAGCAGGTACTCTCCACTGCTGAACCACCTCTTCAGTCTGTCACATGATTTTTAAGTGTTTTCTAAGACATTTATCCAAGAAACAAAGTCAGATTACATTCAGACTCACAAATAGGCTCTCCGAATGAGAGTTATGGAGACAGAGTGGCAAGTCATGACTGGGTTTCAGAAAGGTCCATCTTGGACTTGCCAGCATCCCTGCCTCTCCAACTGCATGCTGACAACAGTATCTGATGCTCTGTTCTCAACAACCTAGAGGTTGAAGGAATAACCATGTCCCCAAGTGGAAAAACATATATAGAGGTCATTCTGCAAAAGACAGGAGGGAAGAGCANTCAAATTTAGTCAAGGCTGTGTTCTTCCTTCTGTCTCCAAGCTTATCCCAGGATTGCTCATGGCTGGTTCCTCATCTGAGTCCCACGCCAATGTAAACTAAGAGTTTATAGACTGCAATCTAAGCTAGTCTTTCCCTCCCCCACACTTTCCCCATCATTTATTCTGTCTACCAAGACCTTATTCTTCGTTTTATGTAGTATTGTCTGTATCTCTGTATTCTGATATGAGTACTNTGAGAATTTTGTTGTTGCCTCATAACTGGTCCCCAGCATTGACAACAGACTGGTATTTGTTGGCTGAATGGTGGAAAAAGATGAAAGGAATGCCTCCAAAGCCATGGTCCATTATTAGACAGTGGTAATTCTCAGACACACTGATGATTATGAATTCACACATAGCAGTAATTAATCATCATCAAGCTTGAAGTGTTGCTCATTTTGTTTGGCTAAGAGAATAAACATGACAATTTGAGTGGTGTCCTCAAGGTAAGTANCTAAGTTCATCTCCTGTAAGGTTCTCAACAAAAAGAAGTGATTCCTGTTGAATGTTTCTGTCTCAACTAGAAAGACAGTATGCAGTAAAGACAGTGTAGATAAATAGAAAAGGGAAGGGGCAGACAGCTACAAAATATACACAAGACACGGTTTTTCATCCTCAAAGATATAATACAATTTTGATGCTTCTTTACCTTATAAGCCAGCTTGTAATGGGCAAGAAGAGGACACTGTGCCCTGTAACGGGGACAGAGAAACTAGATTGATAGATTCTGAGCATAGGGAGGCAAGGGAACGGGAAGGGAATGGCTTCTAAGACACAGTCATGGCTTACTCAACCCCTCTTGGATAGCATTATCATTTCCTCCACCTAGACTCAGAGGGTCGGGAGTGAGGGCTCACCTATCACCAAGTCACTGAGCTGCTCAGGGCTTAGCTGTCCACTCCCAAACACATATGTCATGTCACTGCTTACAAGAGGTGAGGCTTGGATAATCCACCATGTTGTATGGCATCCTAACAGCTCACAGGGGTTTTAAATTTAGTGAAATGTTTTAAACAATTACTGGCATCTGCTCTAGTGAAGAAAAAAAATTCTCCAGAAGGTTCCTTAAAAAATCATATGAATAAGAAACATGGAGGCCAATGACCCAAGACTTCAAAAGAATGATGAGCCAAGCAGCCTGGAAGTCAGTCTTCTGACACCAAAGGCAGTGTGTTCTGATGGACTCCCCTGCATTTCACGCTTCTTTTAAAAGAAAACAGGGTGGACTGTTTCAGTAAATGACAAAAAGTCAGAGAAATGCTACTCAAAAAATGAGCAAAATCACTTCTCAACCTGCCAGAACATTTCCGAAGGCCTACCAGGCAGAAAAAGGCAATGGGGAAAAGTCCAGAAATCAAACCAGTGAAGGAGGTGGCCTTTCCCTGTGAAGTCTGCCACCAGGCCTCTAGCCCTTATGTCATCCACAAAAAGTAAACATGAAGATCAGCTTCAACCAACACTGGGATGCCACATCCCTCATAAAGAAGAAGGTCACCTGTGTCAATAGTTTAATTTTCCAGGCTCTTCCCTTTGGTTTTATTTTGACTTCAAGTGTGAAGACAGTGGTCAGATGACTGTGGGCTAAAAGAAACTCACAAATAGTACAACTGAAGCACCCGCAGCTGGATACCACACATTTCCTTTATCTACAGAGCTTCACTGAAGTGAATGGAATCCTGACTATAAGAGCTTTTCAGCAAGACAAGGAATAAACACATCTAAGGCAGAAACTGGGACTTGTGCCTTCCGAATACTCCCTTCACCAGTACCGAATCAATAATCTAGTAGGATGCTGTTTCCCGCAGTGTATCCCAGCCCTTAGTCACATAGACAGTCTAACACTTGATGGTGAGTTCCCAGACNTGTTGCAAAGATGGCTTTTTTCTTACTTATCTCTGGTCTCCTCCAGGCCCCATGAGGCTCAGCATACTCATCTGGGTTGAATCAAATGGCATCCATGTTCTACTACATTTCTGGGTTATGACAACAGGGCAGAATTTTGCACGCTATTTCCCATGAAATAGTCCTACAAGTCCAACAAGATGCTAGTTGGGGACAAATTAATGCTCTCTCCCTAGTATGATACATTTTGGAAATGTCATACTATCGCTACATTCATTTCATAATCACTGTACACAAGAGCATGCCAAAGACTTGGAAAGGCAGCCAAGAAAACTGTCAAATCAGCATTTCCCAAGAGGTTTTCAGAAATCTTCTGCAATGAATGCCTGCAAGTGTCCTAGGGAACTAGTGTATTATAAAGGGCATTAAGAGTTAGAGCAGGTTCTCTTTTGTGTCTAACCATCTTATCAAATGTGCCACTAAGTTCAGTTGATTCCTCCTTCATATTTCTGTGGTGGACACTACCCACTCGGCCCTCTCACTTGTCTCCTGTTCTTTAACTCATAGCTTCATAACATCACAGACCCTCAGAAGGTCAGACCTCAAAGTGCTCTTAGAAATAATCACACACTAAAGGTCAACCTCAAGTTCAACAGAGGGTCATTAACCAAAGCGTACAGTGGAAGAATGTTTGCCTCACTGTATACAATGGTAATTTCAAGGACCTGCTGTCTTCTCTGAAGGCAGGAGTTGCANTAGGGGTCTCAGAAGTGAAAGAGATGGGGAAACCAAGGTTAATGGAACATCCATCAGTTATGAACATTCCCTCACTTAACTCATTAACAGTTCATATCAAACCATGAAATAACTAAGTAGCTGGGCCAGGATTTGAACCAAGAGCCATTTGATTCTAGAACAAATACTCCTGCTGATGTGTTATTCTCCCTCTCAACACAGAAGCTCTTGATAAAAGCAGGCTTAATTGGGTTAAATAAGGAACCAGCGTATTTGAAATTGGTGGCAGTGTATGAGTACCATTGAAAGGAAGATCTAAATATTCTGTCACTCTTGAATGTGGAAACGGTATTGAATTCATACTAGTAATGAAAACTGAATCATCTGTGCAGTAGTAGGGGTTAAATTATGGTACTGCTGACAATCAAAAATAATATATCTACAAAGCTATTCAAGATATTTAATGTAAAAGATTACTGACTTCTCTGTTGTTGGTGGTATTTTACTCATTTTGGGGGCCTGCCACCCAGCTCCCAAAATAAATTCACACATGGAGGCTTATTATTGCTTATGAATTCTTGGCCTTAGATTGACTTAGTTTCTTGCCAGCTTTTCTTAACTTTAAATTATCCTGTCTATCTTTTGCTTCTGGATTTTTCCTTTTCTATTCCTGTATACCNTTCTTTGTTTCTTCTTCCATGGCTTGCTGTGTAGCTAGGTGGCGGGACCCTGGAGTCCTCCTTTTCTGGCTCTTCTTTCTTTTTTCTCCTTCTATTTATTCTCTCTGCCTGCCAGCCCTGCCTATTTCTCTCTCCTGCCTTGCTATTGGCCATTCAGTTCTTTATTATACCATCAGGTGTTTTAGATAGGCAAAGTAACACAGCTTCACAGAGTTAAACAAATGCAACATAAACAAAAGTAACATACCTTAAAATAATATTCTACAACACTTCTCTGATTAAATGGAAATTCTTTTTAGTTATTTATATAATGGGAAAAATGTAGTGAATGTTATGATATTGATGGTGGTTATAGTGTATTTTTACCCTATACAAATATATATCTCAAAAGTATAGTCCTACCGGAGAATGGAAACATTACCCAAGGATAGTCAATTGATAATCTATGTGAGTATTCTTTTTCATATCAATCTTTCTATGCTTCAAATATAAAAACTCAGACTTCTTTAGGTACTTTGAGCATGACTATTAGTGGACTTACTAGCCAACTTAGAAGAGTGGAAGGATTGTATATTGCTCGTTACAGTAATTAAAGTGAAGCTAGAATTAAAAATACCATGAATTTTCAATATCTATAAAGGGAAAGTTTTATAATTTCTTCATTTAAAAGTCAGCCGTTTATAACCTAAAGTAGTAAAGAGTGGTTAGTGCCAAAAGGGTATTATATATTTGGTTGTCAAAACAGAAAGTTTTTTCAGTTTTGGAGAGTGAACTCCAGGGTTAGGCTTATCATCCAGAAAGTAAAACCCACAGTAAGTCACCAGGGACATGTNTGCACCAGCCTTTTACTCAAATACACAAGGTGCTGATGCTCCAAGTATCTCAAAGACATCACTGAGATTTTACTCACAAAGATTATTAGGTATAATGGAGAAGTGAATATCCTCATAAACTTATTAAATCTTAAATATACATGTCATAGTGTATTGGACAGAGAATTTTTCTTTTAAGCTAGTTGAAAACACACCAAAACCCAGCATTGCTTGATTTATTGCTTAACATTAAAATTTCCCTTTATTTACTCATTTTCTGCATATATCTTCATGTCTCAAAGAGTCATAAAACTCTTATAAAAATGGTATTTTAATTTAACCTGGCATGATGGTACATGCCTATAATGCCAGCATTTGGGAGGTGGAGTCAGGAGGATCTGGTGGACATTCTCAACCACATAGCAAGTTCAAAGTTAGCCTGAGCTACATCAGACCCTGTCTTCAAAAAAGGATTTTTTTTAAACCTTAATGGTGTTTTACTTTCCTATGCAAGTAAATATGATAGAGTCAGTTCTATGTTGGCTCTACATGGGAGAAATTCTGTAGAGATATAAATGTCAGGTTCTGATCTAGCATAGAAGTGGTAATCCTAGGAAACAAAGTGAACCAGGCAAAGTCAGTAGCATCCAACCACCTGCCATGTCAACTCTAATTTTCTGTAAGGGAATGTCACCTCTTACATGTTGTAAGGGAATGGAGCCACAATAGACATTAACTCTAAACAAGGACACATTTCAATAGCAGTTTATTTCCAAGATGCACTCAGTTTGGGTGTGTTTCCTCATTGTGCACCACCCCCCAGCATTTACCATGTACAGGCACTACTCCAAGCTCTGAACAACCACATGAGGAAGACACTGTTTCACCTGACACTGTGCAAACAAGAAAGGGGAGCCACTGAAGACTTCAGGTAGCAAAGAACAGAGCTGTGGTTTGAGTTCAGGCTCTGTCCATCCCAATACCTGACACTGCATGACCACCTGCTATGCTGGGCTACAAAGCATCTTCAAACATTCCATCATTCTTCCACATCCTTCCATAAGGATGCATTGCAACATTCAGAAAAAAATTCACACAATCTGTGATCCTAACACTACATCACATCCTTAGAAGTAGCCTAGGCACCAGAGAGTCTTTACAACATTTCTGAATCCTGTCTCCAAACATCAGAGTGAAATCTCTCCAAGAGAACTTGAGACACTGCAGTATAAATTTAAGTAAAGAAGAACTATTTGAGAGGAACATTAGAGACTTTCTTAATTCCCTTTACAGTGTAGATAAGAATGATTTAAAATTGCTAGAGTTAAAAAGTNTTGTCTGTTTTTAGGATAATGAGATTTAAAAAAAAAAAATTTGGGATTCCCCAGCATAATAGAAAGATGATTCTCAGTAAATTGTGGGCAAGATGGAAATAATATACATACTTGTGGCTATGAGGAACTAACCAGAAAAAATAAAAGGAAAGAAATCCTGAAGACTTCAAGTTCTAAACACTGCTGTTGCTTCCTGTTCTGTCAGGATTAGTCCCCACCTCTTCTCACGTGCTTGAAGAGCATACAAAGTCACTGTTTATTCCCACCCACAGAGAGCTCCTTGGACAGCTTGCTTGGACAGCCTCAGCCTGACAGAAAGCATCTTTGATGTACAGTAAACTCCCAACAACGGAGAATGTTTGCTTGGGAGATAAAGGGTTGCCTGCCTGCTGGCTTTTCTGGTTTACAACAATGGCCATGGATAACACAAACGAACAAAGACTAGGGCTTGCTTCNATGGAAATCAACTTTCTTTGATGGAAGCTCTTCTGAATTGGGGCTGTGATCACTACTGACAGCTTTCTACAGTCCGATATTAGTGAAACATGTTTGTGTTCTAAATTAATACATGTATCCAAACTCTGAGTCACAGGAAAAGTTCTGAATGTGGGGGTCCTGCCCTTGTTTGTCACACCAAGTACTGGATTTCAACTAACGTAAAGATCAGATCTTCAAGGGAGTGTCACAGGCACTGTCCTGACAGTCCACAGGCACCGTGCTCCCCAGATCCCTGCAACACTGATCTGAAAAGAACATAAAGACCAAGGTGTGATGTCTTCTAAAGCTCCTGGAAGAATGAGGCAGAGGTAAAATGTAAAGAAAGTTACAAACACGGGCTCTGCCTATTCCTGAGTCTGGGGATCTGATGGAACCCCGTTGTTGGGTGCACNGACTTAAAGGTCGTGGGGCTGCAAGCTTACTTCTAGCATAGGTATGTGGAAGACAATACACAGAGGGAAGAGCCTGGAAGTTCATATCACAATCTCACCTTTACTGACAGAAGGGCTGAGGCTGCAAAGGACTAAATAGATCAGTATGGCTTAGCAATGGCCATTTTTTTCCACCTTTATGAATTATAAGGAGACCTTTGCTGTGGTATATGTTACCAGTCACCAAGGAGAAGTGATAGCAAAGCAGGCTGCTCAAATGTAAACCATTATTCCTGACAGAATAACAGAGTTTGGTGATGCCACAGTCCAGAGCCCCCTTCCTTGCTGGCAGGGACAGGCCTGTGTTCCAAGTGTCACAGGCTTCAAATGCTGTCACTACCGATACCTTACAGAACACACTTTTGAATGCTTCTAATTAGAAAGCCACACTTGAGTCATTCAAAATCAGGTCTTAAAAACAAACACAGAAGCAAAAGAAAAACTGAAGTGGCTCAGTATACAATCCTTAAAGCTAAGAACATAAACTGAGAGACACCATTTGTCAGCCTGGGTTGGAGCTACAGCTTGTAGGAAGGAGGCTTGACTTCCTTTTCTCACTTTGGAAAGTTCACTAGCCTGGGTTTCCCCTGTATAAGAACATGGGAAGACAACAGATAACTACCTCTCAAGGATGCTGTGACTATTACCTAAGTAATGTGTTAAACCCCATGTCCTACAAAACTCAATATGCTAGAGTGTACCATCATATAGTCCTCTGTCAGCTGCAGGGACCCATCAACATTTTTTGCTATTCCCCCCAAAAGTAGGAAAATAATTTTCTTCTTATCTGGGGCTGATTCAAAAATGTCACAATTAAAAACATTAACATTCTAGAAGCTACATTCAACTGAAAGTGGCAACAGAATATATTAACTCTTAATAATGGTATTGTCCCAATCTATACATTAAGGAAAGGAGTTGACCTATTGGGTGATTAATCAGCAGATATACTCAGTAGACTCATTCTGTTTTCTGAGTTTGGAGAGTCTATAAAATGGCTGCCACTGTGCACAGGTTGAATGCTTATGTTTTATTAGCCACATCATCTTGAGTTACAAAACGACTCTGGTAAGATATGCCTAAGCGTATCCTTTATGGAAAAAGAAAAAGAAAGAAAAAAGAAATACACACAGGAAAGTATGACTCANTGAAGCGTGACACGTGTAAGGGTGACAGACAGTACTTAGGTTCACATCTATTTCCACACATCAGGAGATGCTCAACTGCCCTGCAGTAGGAGTGTATAATTAAGACTTTACCAGTCTAGTTTTAGTTTTGGGTGAGGGATAAAATAATATGACCCCCCTACACAAACTTACCCTTGTCCTATGCATTCTCAACACTAGGCCATAAGGAACCAACTTTCCATGCACAGAGTAAGTGAAGTAACTAACAGTTACACTTTACATCTATTAAAATCAAATACATGTCCAGCATGAATTTGCATGGGTAACAGAATAAGAAACTCGGTCCCAAGGAAACACGGGTGGTCTTCTGGACTCTTTATCAGTCTACACCAAATGGAAAAACTTGAGAAAAGGAGAGGTATTTTTTTTCTTTCTTTTGTTTTTTGGTTTTTTTTTGAAGTTAAGTTCATTCCATTTTAAAATCATATAACTTATTCCAAGATATACTATTTCCATTTGGTGGAGATGTTAAGTATTCCTTGTTTGCTAGTGAAAGTGGACAATTGCTAATCCATTAATTTCCCAATTGGGCAACATAAGAAGTTAGTATCTCTATATTCATCTTTAAAAATTTTAAAGCAGTTTTGAAATCCAGAAGTTTGCTTCCTACTATTTTAGTCACCTGATGCTAGAACCTCATGATGACACAAAGTAGCCATGTGGCTACTGTCTTGTGTGATCAAGTGTTTTATAATAGGACAAAGTCTCATTTCAGTCTGTAATACAGGAGGATTTCAGTATACTAATAAATGACGTTTCCAAATCAGAGCTAGAAAACTACACCACCATCTAACATCAACTGAAGTAGAGATTCTGAAGTACTATGCAAACAGAAATTATGTTGTCATTCCACAAATAGCACAAAGTGTTTTAACTAAAGGCAGTCTACCCAGCACTCATAGTCACACCAATAAAGAACAAAAACCTTATTGGTCTTCAAATTCTATATTTTACCCACAGCAGTGATGGACAAATAGTGAGTGATCTACACTGAAGGATAAGTGACAGAGGGTGGATCATGCAGGTGAGGAAAGCAAGAGGTGTCACCCTCTCTGGCATTGCCTGACAGGGACTGGGGGTGAGGAAGACAGAGAAACAAATGTTCTTGTGTTTTTAATGGATTATGCTCTGCATGGGCAACAGAATAAGAAATGAGGTTACAAGGATTTGGATAGAAGGAAGTGAAGCAATGGAAGTCTTGGGAAGATGGAGCAAAACAAGGGAGAGAAACCCATTTACCTTAAATGGAAGACATCACAGTCAAATGGTTGTGAGATGATAAACAGTGGTGTCATGGTTTGATTATGAACCCTGTGAAAAAATATTTTCAAGTGTCTGGCACCTAAGTACTTGATTTGGAAGCAAAGTCCTTGCAGATGTTAAGTACAATGTTCTAATTTACATTGTAATCTTACAAGAGGAGGGAAATACCATTTCAAGACTGAGACATAGGGCTAGAGGTATGGCTCAGCTGGTAAAGTGCTTGCTATGCAAGTATGAGGCCCTGAGTTCTGATCCCCAGCACCCCTGTAAAGAACTGGGCACAACTGTATTCACTTGTAACTCCAGTGCCTGGGAGGTGGAGACAGGCTGCTAAGAGACTGCGTCAAAATTAAAGTGAAGAACAATTGAGAGAGATACCTGACCTCTGACCTCCACATGCACGTACATACACATGCCTGTGCAACTACACACGTGCACACACACACACACACACACACACGGAAACACGGACACACAAACATGGACACATAGACACATAAACAATTTCTTTAACTTAAGAAGACAGAGAGTTGAAGAGCAAGCGGCTGGAATGTGAAGGATGACCAGGTCACCAGCAGGAGCTGAAAGAGGCATGAGAGAGTCCTGTCTGGAGCCTTTGGACTCCCAGCCTCCAAAACAGGAGACCAAACACTGGTTTTCCTGTGCTGTGCACCCGATGTACTTAGTTATGGCAGCACTGGGAGATGAGTGTGAAGGATAGACTCGTGCCATTGACAGAGATGAAGGCACCTATCCAAAAAACTATATCAGGTATAGCAAGGTAAACTATATCAGGGAAGCAGGCTTGAGAGGAGCTGGGTGAGGCAGGGTAGCTATTCTTTCTTTTTTTTATTAAAAGTCTTCCAGGTTGTTGTTTTAATCACATTAGGTATTACTTTGATCTTTAGAAAAGCACCCATAAAATGCCCATGTGATATTATCAGGATGAAACTGGCCAGTTATCTCCATACCTAAGTACACCATGAGGGATGATGGACACTTCCTCCACCTGCTACCCTGGTCCTCACCCTGCCTGTACCTGCACCATAAAAGTATCAGTTCCCCAGACCCTGTCTCTGTCTTCACGAAGAAAGGAGGAAGGATGGAGAAAGCATCAACTGGGCCTTACAGTCGGCTGATGTCTGTGAACATGGATGTTCACATGCCTGCTGACTCTAGCTCAAAATCACATACAAATCATCTTGGGTTTGTATCATGGATGATTTTTCTATACTCACTTGAATGACAAAGAATTGACTAAAATGAACACAGAGAATGGCAGAAGATTCATCAGTGAATTCCTTTAACAGATTAAAAATGGAAAACATGGCCCAACTAAAAACTCATTTAGCACCCATTATCAGAAAAACCTCACAAAAGTGCTTCCTCACAGACGTTTGCTCATCTATTTATCAAATCCACAAAAAGAAATTCTAATGGTCTCCCATGGCCAGGGTGAAGGGTCTTCATTGTGTGGTAGAGACAGGCTGTGATTTTCCTGCCTGTCAGCAGTCTCTTGCCCATTATGCCTCTAAGAAGAATGTTCACATTGAACCCAGCCACTCTGAGTGTTGTGGCACAATGTTGTCACCTCCCACAGCCTGTGGATGGCTGTGCAAGGGTGGTGTTAGCACAGGGCAGCCTGCTATTGTGTGGCCTAGTGTAGCCTAGAGAGAGAACCAGCTGCTGGGAGACAGATGCACACAGAGGGGGCTCTGCTGAGCAGTGTTTGTACACAGCCTGGGGCAGCTGGGGTGCCCCTTGCCAGTTCCTGGCACTGATGCACTGCCAGGTGGGTGAAACCTGAATGAAATGCCTCCAGGGATCACACAGGAACATGCAGGAAGCAGAACAAAGGGGCAGCATGTTACCAGCTGTAGACTACCGACTGCTGCCTTCACCTGGGAGAACTGTCTGCCTTTCTCTGCATGCTGGCCTCCAGTTCCCCAATCCTTTCCAGACATCTACCATCCTGGTGATTATCTTACTTGCTTATCAGTGGGCCAGACTCAGCCAGAGATTTCCACTCCACATTGTAGGGACTAGGTCACCCTGGCAAAGGACATCCAAGGCAGGTAGCAATTATGCCAATGACAAATAGATCCACAGTTCAAAGTCTCACTGTCTATATGAAGCACTACTGAACAGAAAGAATAAAATGACTCAGTTTTTGTTGTGTGACCTTTAGCAGAACTTTTCCATCCAGTCTCTCACACAGGAGAGACGGTGGACCCAGTTAAAGCTGTATTCAGTCACACACATCTGGTAGCTAGCTGTCTGCTACCCTTCTATACAGCTGGCCTCTCATCTTTCTCTATTAAAAAAATCATCTCTCAGAGTATTGTGATGAAGACCAAAACCTCGGACTCAGATGTTTCAGGAATCTGATGTAGTTGTGCTTTGGACATGCCTGGCTATTGCTCATCTGGCTTTCTTCAGTCCTATTACACCACCATAAACAAAGCACATTCAGTTAAGTTGTCCACTGGGTAAACCTACTAAGTCTTTCACTATGGTGCCAAACATGAAAGAGCTCATTTGTTTTCAGGAGAGAGAGAGAGGAGAGAGAGGAGAGAGAAGAGAGGAGAGGAGAGAGAGAGAGAGAGAGAGAGAGAGAGAGAGAGAATCATTTGAAGTCTGAAACAGAATTCCCTAGCAACAAAACCCAAAACATTCTAATACTCCTTGGATCCCCAAATTCTTCATCTATTATGTAAATTGTTTGAGGCATATAATTTAAGACTTCAAGGCATTATTTTACCCAAGGAGACTTGAGTAGCTACTAATCTATAGAGCTTTTTGACACAGTAGGGCAACCGTGTCAGGGGACACCTGTTTGGGTCACATTGATCAGCAGGGCTGGATGCCAGCACAGGTCAGTAACAGACAGTGGGGCAGGACAGTTCCTTTGTACTCAGGAATAGAACAGAACTCAACTTCTCAAGACTTGGGTTTATAGAGTGAGAACTCTGATTGTATAACAAACTAGGAAAAGGTGGAGCCAATTGACCCAAAATGTCCTCCTTTGGCAGACAGTGGGAGCTCATGGAGAGAAATAAGAAATGAAATGCCTAAGCAAGAAACAAAGTTACAAATTAAAGCAAACATGACAGAGTGGGCGGGGAGCACAAAACTAGGAAGAAAAGCCCCTCTGATAAGAATGGTATTATATAGTAAACTTACACACACACATACACGTACACACACACACACACACACACACACACACACACAAGCAGGGAAATCAAGGAAGCCCCACCGGAGGCTCAACGGGTTCATCAGGTCCAGATACCAACTGGTTCAGGTGGGCATTGTCAGGCTACACCAGAGGAAGCATTTTTTATTATAACAGGAGCTTGTCTGTTCAGAGAGGGATTTTCCAATTTCAGTGTGCAAAGGCAAGTTAAATATACTGGAAGCACAGAATGTTCTTCCACTTAGAAAGTAATCCAATCCACCCCAGTGCCCAGGGCTCACTGAAACTCCTGCTAGCCCACCAGTTTCCCAAGAGTCTAGGAAAGTGACATTATCAAGTATAGCAGACAAAATAATTGTCCCCTCTGCCAAGAGAGACATCATGTTAAGTGCTCATAACTGAAAAAGCTAGAATAACGCTGGGCACAGATTAAACCCAAAGCAAACGTTTGCCAAAGGAATAAGGAACAAGAAGTAGTTAATCCAAGTGATGGCTTACCTTCTCACTGGCCAAAAGACAGCCGGGCAGGGCACCTTTGTCTCTTAGAACAACTTAACCAATGTGTGTTTGATAAGTGAATAAGAAAAGGAATAGCTTTGAATTTACAAAGAAACAAAAATAGTCATACAGGATAAATTACATTTATTACATTATATAGTATAGTGTTGCATTATTACACTACCTATACCATTGAAGGAAAAGGCTTATGATTTTTTGAAAAATAAAAATGTTCTATTTTGCCATGCAGAATTGGATTTTCATAATACTGGGTTTGCTAGACATGAGAGTGCATCCATTTACCTTCCTTGTAATAAAAGCCCAAGTAAAAATTAAAAAATATATTAACAAGAAGGGATTTCAGCATAAGGGTTTTTGCTAATAAGNTCTAACTATGTGGCTGACCTATTTACCTCTCCAGGATGTGTCAATGTAACTGCTAAGAAATTTAAAAACCAAAAGTATGGAGCTCATTCCAGGGTCAGGATTGCACTCTCTACTGGAGTCTGTGCTTATTTTCTGACCAAAGTAGGTCTTCTTGGACCTCTGGTGCAGCCCTTCTGCCTTTCCTGAAAGGAGGTTGGTGTGTAGCTATTTTGGTCTATCTGTCCATCTTGTCTCTTTGTGCCGAGTTCAGCCACCACTCAGCTCATGGTCAAGTCAGTAGATTAGGTACCCTGGTTCTGACCAGCTGGTTATCCCACTGTGATAGGAGCCACTCACTGCAGCCTAAGGAATCCAACAAGAAGTTCCCGGAGGGAAGCAAAAGCCACTACCATTGCACAAGGATAGTCTCAAGCCGTGGGCTAATGGTATCTCTGTCATCAAAGAAAGTACATCTGAATTCAATAGAAAAGCAAGGACTGAACTGTTGTCCCCAAATAAAAAAAGTAAAATAAAAACCATCTCAACAGGGAATATGAAAATGTTATTTAGAACTCCTGTTTTCAGCTGTTTAATACAAAGGAAAGACTGTTGTGCCAGGGAACAAAGCGATCCAATCGTCACAAAGCCAGAATTCTCCCACTGCACATTTTGTTTTCAAAACATTAAGGAATACAGCAAGATTTCAAGTTGGGCAAAACAGTTCCTTCTAGAAACAAATGAGAGGGGTAACTAAAATCTTTCACAGAGGGGCTAAGGTGCTCTGAGAAAGCCTTCTGCTCCTGACTGAAGGTCAGGTAATGGGCGGACAGTGGGGAGTGAGCCCACACATTCCCACATCTGAACAATACATGTGAGCAGCAGGAAACCAGGCTTGAGAGGTTTTGGAGCTGCAGAACATTCTAGTAACAAACCATGGGATTTCAGTAGCCTTGGGCACTTTGAAACAGCCAACCCCTTGGGCTCATAACTCCAGTGCGGTCTTACATCCACCAGGCTTCTTGCCAGAGTCCTTCACAACAGACTCCCCCAAACTGTTCCAGAGCTGCACAGGTCTGTTAGGTCCTAAGAAGGGATCTTTTATGGAGTGGAGCCTGGACGGGGGGCTGGGAACTGCTGTCTTTTCTCTCATCCCTCTCTACCTCCTTCTCGTCCACCATACTAAACTGTGGTACAGAACATAGGACCAAAAACCTCAACCAGAAAGAAAATTCAAGGGTGTCAATATGTTTCTCTTTCTAAAACGTTCATTATTTTTCCCTTTTCACTGAAAAAAGTCACACTTCTTTTCCTCACCTCCTCCCCTTTACTGGACTGAAGTGTCTAGAAGGTTATGCAATTCAACTGGAGACCCCAGGGTCTCAAACAAGGCTCATCCCATCAAATCCTAGCCTCACTACACTGTGAACAATGTCCAATCACTCACCTTCTCTTCAACTCAATTTTATCATTATAAATGTGCAACACAGATGCTTTTATGTTTCTCACAAATGACATGTCATAATACAAGTGAAATTCTTGACACCCAGTAGGTCCCTCCTTTGTGTTCAACAGGCCTTCCCTTATTCTTTCTGCTTCCTATTCTACTTGCCTCTAGTAAAGATGTGTCATAAATATCAGAATATTTTAATCCAAGGAGGCTACTTAGTGCTACCTATATGTGTGTCCACTAGAGTACAGGCAGCCCCTCAGTACCACTGCCCAAGGAAAAGTGATTCTCCCTCCCACAGCCATCAACTGGCTGCTTCTCAGCAATGGTGGAACTTCATTAGCCCCTCCCCCCATCAATGCTCTGATTTTGGCCGGCTGGATCTTGTTCTGAGCATGCGGTCATAGCTGTTGTGAGTTGACCTATGCAAGGGTCCTGTCATGTTCAGCAAATAGTGTTTTATTGCAGATGTCCACTTCTGGATCTTATAATATTTCCGTCTACTTTTCTGTAATGATCCTTGACCTTGGGGTAGATGGGGCAGGTCATGGTGTATGATATAGATGTCCCTGTTAGAGCTGAGCAATTCACAGACATTTATCCTCTGTACATTGACCAGTATGTCCATTAATTGCCATCTACTGCAAAATTATCTCTCCAGTGATATTTTTTTTGCCCCTGGCCCTAGACTAGCATGCTTTAGATTAGTCACAATTGACATAATATCTACCTATAAACAAGACATTCATGCCCCCCCAAGCATTATTTTAATTAATGGCCAGGTAGTGGCAAAATTAAATCTGAAGTGGCCTTTTGCATTAGACTGCTACATTTCCTACCTCTGGAATTTCAAGGTGTTTTTTTTAAGGAAGAAAAAAGAAAGAGAAAGAAGGAGAGAGAGAGAGACAGAGACAGAGAGAGGCAGAGAGAAAGAAAGAGTACAGAAATAAAATATTTAAAGAGGGAATGGAGAAGAGAAGAGAGCAACAGAAGCAGAGATCAGGAAACAAAGGCCACATTCTCAGCAGGCTTCAAATTTCTGCTGTTTCTAAATGGTGTAGTTACTATGAAACATTTTGAAGGAGTTCAAATCATGGTGCCTAAAACTTTAATAAGTCTCAACAGATGGCCCAGAAGAAATTTTCAGGGCAATCATCCACTAAAAAGCATTACTATGAATAATTCTTTTCAACATAGTCAACAGGAATGAGCCAAGAGCCAAGCGATCTGGGCCTCTTACAGTCAACACAACAAACAAACTCTTCTCCCAGCTCATCTTTGGAAGGGAATGTACTGTGCATCTATGTGAAAGGAACAAGGCAAAGATGCAACAGCAGGGATGCAAGGGCAGCATTCTTTGCATGACAAGAACAGTGACAGGCATCCAGCAGGATGCACAGAGGAGACAGCTCAATGAGTCCTCAGTAGTGACCCATGGAAAGAAACAGAGGTCAAGATGCTTCATGGCACCAGGGTCCTCACGTGGCTGGGACACAGCTGGAGGGAGAGAAGCCCCTGTGGCACTCCAGGTGGCTCCAGCCAGAACTCTGGCCTTTTTCTCCCCACTTAAAACAAACAGCAAAGCAAACTAAATGGGTAGTCAAGCGCCACCTGCAGGGTACCAGACCGAGGTCGCCTCTGTGGAGGTGTAGGGTCAGCTAAGGTATCAGGGAAAGTCAAAAGAAGAAACTGCTC
>LZPO01097641.1:0-13887 GCA_001675575.1 Neotoma lepida
CCCTTTGGGGTCCCATATCAGTTATCCTGTATACCAGATATTTACATTACAATTCATAACACTAGCAAAATTACAGTTATGAAGTAGCAATGAAATAATTTTATGGTTGAGGGTCACCACGACATGAATAATTGTATAAGAGCATTGCAATGTTAGAACCAATGGTTTAGCGGGTGATACCCTGAGATGTGCGATAGGCAGACTTCAACACAGTCCCTTCATTCCGCTGATGGTTTTCTTCACTGAGCAAAAGCTTTTTGGTTTCATGCAACCCCACTTACCTATTCTAGGGATTATTTCCCAATGCAATCGATGTCCTTTTTAGATAGTTGTTGCCTATACTGTATCTTGAAATATTTTGACTATGTTTTCGTTTGTCAATTTTGGGCTTCAGGTTTTATATTAATGTTTTTGATCCATTTGAATGAGATACTGACCTAATTTCATTCTCTTTGAATGAGAGATACTGACCTAATTCGTTCTCTAACAGTACCATTGGTTTGAGAGATTGTTTTTTTTTCCAAAATATTTTTGACACTTTTGTCAAAGATTAGGTGGTTAGAGCTAAGTAGGATTTATTTATAGGTCCTCTGTTCTGTTCCATTGTTCTATGTGTATGTTCTTTTTCTGACAGTACCTTGCCGTGTTTGCCACTCTGGTTCTGTAGTATAGTTTGAGAACCTGTACTGCAATGTCTCCAACATTGTTCTTTCTACTTAGGGTTACTTTGGATATTTGGTATATTTCTGGCTTCCATATGAATGATACTATATTTTACTAATTATTTGAAGAATGTCATTGGGATTTTGACAGGGATTGTATTTAATTAACTTGTAAATCTCTTTTGTAATAAGTCACTTTCACATTAATTCTGCCAATCCAGAAATATGGGGGATCTTTCCACATTCTAGTTTCATTCTCAACTTTAAAAAACAAACAAACAAACAAAAACCCTTCCATTTTGTCAGACTGTCAATCAAGAAAACTTTACCAAGATGATCTTCACTTTAAAGTCTCCCTGGGGACAAGAGAGCTGAGCTTAAAGATCAATGTCAGCAATAAGCCATAAATAAGAGCCAACCTGTTGAGATTTGAGAGGAGTCAGAGTGAACGGTATTAATACACCTGCTATGTTGAAGAATTAGCCTTCCTGCATATATTTCTATCCTAGATTGCAAGCCTTCTTATCAGTCATAGACACCTCATCACCTCAAGGAAAACTGATGTACTTACAGCAGACATGTGAAGAGAACAAGACACTGATGCTCAGCTTTTACAAATTCTAAAATATCTTCTTGAAGTCCACATCAGAAACACCAGCTTTGAAAGCCACAGCTTTTGATATATGAGGGATTTTCTTGAGAAAAGAATGGGCTTTTGAGAAACAGAATTAAGATCACGAAGAATGAGTGAGATAAATAGATTAGGTTGAAGCTTTGACCACATCAAAGTAAAAAGAAAGCTTCAGATTGAGCAATCTCTAGGGAGACAGGTTAAAGGTCACCAGGCTTGGTGGGTGACATAAGAGGAAGGGAGAAGGAGAACTCTGGATCCCAAGGAAAAATGGTGTGCTCAAATCCTCATTAAGGGGAACAGGGAGGAGTCGGTAGGGAGGCTGGAAAGCTGCTCTGTGAACAGATGGTAGTTAATTTTTCATGTCAACATGATTGGATTGAGGGATACCCAGATAGATGAAAAGAGATCTTTCTATGCATATCTGAGGATGCTGTTAGCGTGGATTGCCATTTGACTCAGTAGACTGAAGAAAGAAGATCAGTCCTCACCTAGTATGGGCAGGAGCTATGCAATCAGTTGAGGGGCCAAGTAGAACAAAAAACCAGAGAAAATGAAATTTTGTTCTTCCCCTCTCTCATGTAGCCGGGACAACAATATCCCGTTCTGANCTATCACAACTCCAAACGCTCTCACTTTTGGATACAGGACTGTGCACCTGCAACCTCCCAGGTTATGAAGCTTTCAGCCTTAGGCAAGAAAGGAACCACTGGGTGCCTTGGCTCTTCATCTTGCAGATCACATATCCACATACTCATTAGAGTCCTTAGTGTTCATAATCTTATGGGCTGATCCCCATAATGAATGCTCTATTATCTGTCTGTCTATCTATCTGTCTGTCTGTTTGTCTATCTATCATCTATCTATCCATCCTCTGTCATATTTGTTATATGATTTTCTAGAGAGCCCAGACTAATACAGCTACCAAAGAACAGTGAAGACAAATCCATCAAATTCTTATTGCTACATTAGTTACTTTTCTAAAGTAGCTGGTGTAGCATTCAAAAAAAAGATACTCTAGTTTGTCTTTCTGGGTCTGGAATACCTCATTCAGAATGACTGCTTCAAGATCTACCTGTTTACCTTCAAACTGAATAATTTCATCTTTGTAATAGCTGAACTCCATTGTGTAAATATACCACATTTTCATTATTCATTCATAGGATGATGGACCTCTAGGCCTTTCCCATTTCCTGGGTATTGTGAGTAGAGTAGCAGTGAACATGAATGAGTTAGTATCTCCAGAGTAGGGCATGTAGTCCTTTGGGTATATACTTGAGTGCTCTATCTGGATCATATGTAGAATATAACATAGCTTCCTAGGGCCCTCCACACTGATTTCCAAAGTGCTTGTACAACTGTTCACTCCCACCAATAGGGAATAAATGTTCTCCCTCCCCCATATCCACATCATCATTTGTCATCATTTTTTTAACCTATGCCATTCTAACCATGGTGAGATGGAATCTCAAANCAGTGTTAATTTGCATTTCCCTGATGGCTATGAATATTGAACATTTTAAAAATATATTTATCAACCATTTGTGGTTCATCTTTTGAGAACTCTCTGTTTAGTTCTATGCTCCATTTTTAATTGGTTCATTTGGTATTTAATTTTTTGAGTTCTTTATATTTAGATTCTGTCCTTGTATCAGAAATATAGGTAGTAATTTCTTTTCCATTATGTAAGCTGCCTTCTCACTTGAGTGATACTGTCCTTTCCTGTATGGAGACTTTTTAGCTTCATGAGGTCCCATTGATTAATTATTGGTCTTTAGGAAGCTTCATCCTTAGTGGCTAGCTTTCAAAGTGCTAGAAGATGTGATGTATGCTACCAGAGGAGAAAAATAATCATTGTCATACCCAGCTGAGACTCTTATAAGCTGCAATAATGACTGGTCTTACAAGACATGTCCACTGGTGCAATAGTGGCATGGACATTGAGTGAGTAACAAACAACTTTCTTATTGGATATAAGTCTTGATTCACAAAGTCCAGCCTATATATGATATAAGTATCAGGCCAAGAACCTATGGCTAGACAAGTCATGGACCACAGGGGAGGTCCTACTGCATTATTTTGATAAATGGACATAACAGTAAACTGACTCCCAAGGACATATTTTTATACATATAGGTCAATGCATTTCTCAACCCTCATCTACAAAGTGTCTATTTGCTGGTGATTAACATAGAGACTCACAACTAACCAAGGTATGCAGAATAAGAGACTGAAAAATGCCTAGATCTAAATGGAACATATATACCATATTGTCTTCTTCACAGACTCAGAGACCATTCTGAAAGAAGGGGTGGCAAGAGTATAAGAACCATATCTTGTGGGTGACTACCAGGCAACATCTTCTGGACACAACAGGGCAATATGAACTCACAATGATTTTGATAGTATTTACAACACCTATGCAAGCCCAAGCCAGATCAAATCCTGGCATGAGATGGGAGCTGAGCATGAAATTCCATTCCTAGCCATGGAGTTAAATTAATGCATGCTAGGAGAAGTAGAAGCAGCTTTTTCTAAATGGTAGAAGACCACACATCCAAGAATATTTGGGCATCATAAATTGGCCTTGATGGGGGNAAAAAGCACATAAACAGGTGAAGAGGGAGATCTGGGAAGATCTGGGAAGAGTAATGGGATAGGAAGATGATCAAAATGTGCTGTAAAAATCTCTCAACAGACCATTTTTTTTAAAAGGATATCATAGTCAACCTTCAGTGTCTTTACTAAAACCTAAGCTACATGGACCTTCTTGTTCCTGTCACATGACACAGGCTTCTGAAGGACCTACTATTAGAATAATTAAAGGGAAGGCTTACTTAGAAAGTGTACTTGGTGTTTTAATCTTGATTGCAATCTAACAGTATTCTCCCTAGTATCCCTACCCTTGTCTCAAAAAACTAAANCAAAATATAGATTATTTAATTTAATTTTATTTTCTATGATGATTAAAAACTAACCATATATAATTGTTCTATTTTAAACTTTGTAGCAAATTCAATCTAAAATGATAAGGTAAGAGTAAAAATCTTAGGTTTTGTGATCCAATAGGCAATATTGAACAGAGAAAATAATTCTGTCTCATTTTTTTCTGTCTTCTATTAGTTAAAACTTTATTATAAATATATGATACCCTTGTCTATTGCCCAACAAGATTAGCTTGTCTTACTGGATCCACATTTCAAAGGAACATTTTTATTTAATACTTAAAAAAAAACTTTTATATCATGTGCATTGGTGTTTTATCTGGATGTCTGTCTGTGTAAGAGTGTCTGATTCCCTGGAACTGTAGTTAGAGACAGTAGTGAGCTGCTATGTGGGTGCTAGGAAGTAAACCCAGGTCCTCTAGAAGAGCAGCCCGTGCTTTAACTACTGAGCCATCTCTCCTTCCCCCCAAAGAATGATTTTTGCATGGTGTGTTCCTTTAGCTTTTCCTTGAGCAAAGATGNCTTTTAGTAAGTTATATGAAATTACTATGAATTCAAATTATTAAGTAAGCACCAAGATTTATTGAGCACTTACTACAAATTAAGCTCTATTACAAACTTTGAATGAAATCTTTTATAACATCATTGTCTCCATTTTATAAAAATGAGAACTAAAATTGCAAGAGGTAAAGGCCAAACAGAACTAGTATCTCCTGGGCCCAGTCTGAACTCAGTATCACAAGTTTGATAGGTATGTCTCCTAGTACACAGCCATGTTTTGCTCATAATAACTTTTCCTATTATCCATGTATTCCAATGTCTTAGAGCTTGTTGTATATTGGGTACTATGTAAACCATGGGGATAAAGAAGTCAAGTGGATACAACACTGCCACCCTGGAATCATTCCTGATCAATGTTGCAATGGTTCATTAATGCCTCTGCCTTGCAGAGTACTTTCTCCATGGCAAATCAAGATGTAATGGAAATAGCTTTATACAAATTTTACCATTGAGTATATGTGTGACCTCAGGTAAGTAAATAAACCATTTAAATTCCCTATGCCTCAGTGCTTCTTAGGTATTTTGAATCCTCCAACTAATTACACAATTCTGCAACTGGACTAGGAAGACCATGGCCCATCGAATCATATACTCCAAGAAAGTTCAGAAGCAAATTAGCATGCCTCCTCATCTCAGTTTTCAATGCAGGCCAAATTGGTGGCAAACTGAAGGATGCAAACCCACTTTTATCAGCAATAAAAATATCTAGACTGGAACTGATGCTCTGATCCTGACTTCTAATTGTTGTGGAGTTCATGTGGGCCACTAAAGTAGACAGAGCACACTCCTGCTATCAAGGAACTAGGCAACAATGTGAAGAGGTGAAGAGAAAAGATGCCTTTTATGCTAATGAGCCCTGTTTGTACAAGTCCCCAGCCCCAAATTCTACACTCGATCAAGCTTCCATCTTCTTTCCCATGAGAGTCTTTGTTTCTGTCTGCTCAGAGGTGTACTTGCTGTACATGTGTCTGCCTTCCTTTTCTCTTTGATACCCAGCAGCATGCTCTAGAAAGAGAACAGCAGGAAGGAAGGAAAGAAGGGAAGGAAGGATGGAGGGAGGTGAGGTGGGGAAGGAAAGCAGGAAGGAAGGAATGAAGGAAGAAAGGAAGGAGGAGGGCACGAGAAGGAAAGAAAAGAAAAGGCAAGGAAGAGAACCAGGCTAGGCTGTGCCCAGGCCTCCGAATGACCTTGCACATAAAGCCAACTTTTTCTTAATATCAAGTGCCAAATTCAAAAGATAAAGCCACACTAAATACGATTGTTGGGAAATTAAAACTACTATATCACCCTGTATTTAACACTGTGAAAATTTCAAATACAGCACCTGGCATAGTACCTGGTGCAAGGAAGATGAAGCCATAATTGACTTAATTATTTGATTCCTTCATTTTTTTCTTACTCCATAACTATAAACTATAGCCAAAGAAACAACCTCACTAAAAAGTATAGGGACCATGATGCACGGGGACAATCTTCACCCTTTCACTTCCAACTAGGGTACTAGATTAATCTCACTCCCAGAACTTGGGTTCTGGAGTTGCACTGCCAGAACCTGTGTCCAGGCTCTACCAGCCTAAGGGAGCAAGATCCTAGACAAGAAGCTTAATGTGTTTGGTTCTTATGTTCTTCAGAGGGCAGAAGGAAGAAAGTGAATAAATCTAAATCTAAGTTACAGTGCTGTCAAGATCAGTGACAAGTGCTGATCAAGTGTCCATTAGAGAGTAAATGCCCAATCAAGGCTATTAAAATATTTTGATTTTATTAGTATTTTCTTGTTTTTGAAACCAGTTCAAACTGAAATGTTCCCCAGTAATATTGCTTCAGAAAACAAACTTTTGTGGATTCTACTAACTAATGTTCTTCTCANTTGTACTTGCACCATCCTATCTATTCAGAATCTTGCAACAGTTGCCTAACTGCTCTTCCTGCTGCCAGCCAAACTTCTGTCTACATGGCAGCGAGAGTATCTCAAGGGTTAAACTGATAACCTCACCATACACTGGCATACACCTCTGGCTGAAGCCTCCTACTCCACCANGGGCCAGACCAGCATCCTGAACCCCAGAGACCAGGTCAGCTCCCTGAAAAGTAGGCAGAAGCAAGGTCAACATCCTGAACCCCAGAGGACCCCCCCAGCCAGATCAGGGGCCACACATTGCCAGACCTCCATCTCCCAACTAGGGCAGCAAACTCCCTGATGGATCAGAGGCCATNCAGGACATGAGAAGTACAGCCCCCAACTTGGACAGAGGCCACTCCAGCCAGAAGACTAGAAAAGAAACAGAACCAAGTAAGAAAACACCCATCCAATGAAGATAAACCCAGAAATCAGCACCCCGATCAGTCCAAGTCCAGATGCTCAAACATCAGTGTAAGAATACAATCAACAATAGTCAGGGCAATATGTCACCACCAGAACCCAGCCAGTCTTGTATAGCAAAACCTGAATATTCCCACACAACTGGAGGACAAGAAAATGACCTTAAATCCAACTTTATAAAGATAATAGAGATCCTTAAAGAGGAAATGGATAAACAACCTTAAAGAAATTGAGGAAAAGACAATAAAAAACTTGAAGGAAGTTAATAAATCCCTTAAAGAATGCCAAGAAAGGCAAGGGGAAAAAGTTGAAGGAAACAAATAAAANTGTTCAAGACCTGAAAATGGAAATAAAAGTAATAAAGAAAACACAAACTGAAGGAATTCTGAAAAAGGAAAATCTAGACAAGCAAACAAGAACTACAGATGCAAGCATAACCAACAGACTACAAGAGATGGAAGAGAGAATCTCAGGTATTGAAGACATAATAGAAGAAATAGATACATTGGTCAAAGAAAAATTTTAAACTAAAAAGTTCCTGACACAAAACATCCAGGAAATCTGGGACACTATGAAAAGACAAACCCCAAGAATAATAGGAATAGACGAAGTAGAAGATTCCCAATTCAAAGGCCCAGAAAATATTTTTAACAGAATCATAGAAAATTTCCCTAACCTAAAGAAGGGTATGCCTATAAAGGTACTAGAAGCTTTCTGAACACCAAATGAATTGGATCAGAAAAGAAAATCCCCACACCACATAATAATCAAAACACTAAACAGACAGAACAAAGAAAGAATATTAAAAGCTACAAAAGAAAAAGACCAAGTAACATATAAAGGCAGACCTATCAGAATTACACCTGACTTTGCAATAGAGATTTTACAATCCAGAAGGACCTAGACAGATGTGCTGCAGACTCTAAGAGACCATAGGTGCCAGACCAGACTATTATACCTATCACTATAGATGGAGAAAACAAGATATTCCATGACAAAGTCAAATTTAAACAATATGTATCTACAGATACAGCCCTACAGAGGTACTAAAAGGAAACCTCCAACCCAAGGAGGTTAATGACACCCAGAAAAACAGAGAAAATAAATAATCTCATACCAGCAAAACTAAAAGAAGTGAAACACACAGACACACACACATACACACACAAAACCACCAACAAAAACTACAACAAAATAACAGGAATTAATAATTGCTGATNATTAATATCTGTCAATATCAATGGACTCAATTTCCCAATAAAAAGACACAGGCTAACAGAATGAATTTGAAAACAAGATCCATCCTTCTGCAACATAAAAGAAACACACCTCAACATCAAAGATAGACATTACGTCAGAGTAAAAGGTTGGGAAAAGCAAATGGACCCAAGAAACAAGCTGGTATAGCTATCCTAATATCTTAAAAAAAATAGACTTCAAACCAAAATAAATCAAAAGAGATGGGGAAGGACACTTCATATTCATCAAAGGAAAAATTCAGCAAGATGACATTTCAGTTCTCAACATCAATGCCCTTTGNAAGGGCANCCACATTTGTAAAAGAAACATTACTAGAGCTTAAATCACACATCGACTTTTACACATTGATAGTGGGAGACTTCAATACCCCATTTTCACCAATAGACAGATCACCCAGGCAAAAACTAAACAGAAATAATGGAGTTAATAGACGTTATGACTCAAATGGACTTAATAGATACCTACAGAACATTTCACCCAAACACAAATGAACATACCTTCTCAGCACTTCATGAAACATTCTCCAAAACTGACTATATACTCAATCATAAAGCAAGTCTCAACAGATAGAAAAACATTGGGAAAAAAAAACCTGCATGCTATCAAACCACTACAGATTGAAGCTGTATNTCAAAAATGACAGAAACAACGGAAAGCTTACAAACTCATGGAAACTGAAAAACTCTAAATTGAAAGACTGCTGGGTCAAGGCTCAAATAAGGAAGGAAATTAAAGACTTCCTAGAATTCAATGAAAATGAATGCACAACATACCCAAACTTATGGGACACTATGGACACAGTGCTAAGAGGAAAATTCATGGCACTAAATGCCTACAAAAAGAATTGGAGAGATCTCACACTAACAACAGAACAGCACACCTGGAAGCTCTAGAACAAAAAGAAGCAGACTCACCCAGGAGGAATAGACAGCAGGAAATAATGAAACTGAGGGCTGAAATTAGTAAAACAGAAACAAAGAGAATAGAAAGAATCAATGAAACAAAGAGTTGGCTCTTTGTGAAAATCAACAAGATAGACAAACTTTTATCCAAACTAATTAAAGGCAGAGAGAAAATATCCAAATTAAACAAACTCAGAAATGAAAAGAAGGACACAACTACGGACATTAAGGAAATCCAAAGAATCTTTAGGTCATACTTCAAAAACCTGTACTCCACAATATTGGAAAAATCTAAAAGAAATGGATGATTTTGGGGATAGACACAACTTACCAAAGTTTAACCAAGATCAGATAATTAATGTAAATAGGCCTATAACCCCTAAAGAAGTAGAAGCAGCCATTAAAGGTCTCTCAACAACAACAACAACAACAACAAAAAATCCCAGGGCCACATGTTTTTAGCATAGAATTCTACCAGAATTTCAAAGAAGAGTTAACACCAATCCTCTTCAAATTATTCCACAAAATAGAAACAGAAGGAATATCGCCAAATTCATTTTGAGTCCACAGTCACTCTGATACCCAAACTACATAAAGACTTAACAAAAAAAGAAAATTACAGACCAATTTCCCTCATGAATATTGATGCAAAAATAGTCAATAAAATACTCACAAACTGAATTCAAGAACACATCAAAAAGATCATCCACCACAAGCACGTGAACTTCATCCCGGAGATGTAGGGATGGTTCAACTTGCGAAAATCTGTCACTGTAATACACCATATAAACAAACTGAAAGAAAAAAACCACATGGCCATCTCATTAGACTCTGAAAAGGTCTTTGACAAAATCCAATACTCCTTCATGATAAAGGTCTTGGGGAGATCAGAGATACAAAAAACATACCTAAACATAATAAAAGCAATATACAGCAAGCCGACAGTCAACTTCAAATTAAATGGAGAGAAACTCAAAGGGATTCCATTAAAATTGGGGTAAAAACAAAGCTGTCCACTTTCTCCATATCTATTCAATAAAGTACTTGAATTTCTAGCTAAAGCAGTAAGATAACTAAAGGAAATCAAGGGGATACAAATTGGAAAGGAAGTAGTCAAACTTTCACTATTTGCAGATGATTTGAAGATGATATGATAGTATGCATAAGTGACCCCAAAAACCCTACCAGGGAACTGCTACAGCTGATAAACACCTTCAGCAAAGTGGTGGGATACAAAATTAACAACAACAAAATCAGTAGCCCTACTATATACAAACTATAAATGGGCAGAGAAAGAAATAAGGAAAATAACACCCTTTACAATTACCACAAATAATATAAAGTATCTTGATGTAACTCTAACCTAGAAAGTGAAAGACCTTATGACAAGAACTTCAAGTCTTTGAAGAAAGAAATCAGAGAAGGTATCAGAAGATGGAGACATCTTCCCGTGNTCATAGATCAATAGGATTAACATAGTAAAAATGACCATCCTAACAAAAGCAGTCTACAGATCCAATGCAATCCCCATCAAAATTCCAACACAATTCTTTACAGACCTTGCAAGGAGAAAACTCAACTTCATATGGAAAAACAAAATACCCATGAGAGCCAAAACAATCCTGAATAATAAGAGAATTTCAGGAGGTATCATCATCACTGATTTCAAGCTCTAACACACAGCTATAGTAATAAAAACAGCATGGTATTTGCATAAAATCAGACTGGTGGGTCAATGGAATTGAATCAAAGAAACAGACATAAGTACACACACCAATGGACACCTGATTTTTGACGAAGAGGCCAAAATTATACAGTGGAAAAAAGAAAGCATGTCGGGAACTATACAGCCTAATCTCGGATCAGCATATGACTACCTGTCCAATGGGTTTCCTTGGGGCAAAGCACCCATGAAAATGGATTTTTACTTGGCAAGGACCAGTAGACCAAGGGACTGTGTAGGAATTTGCAAAATTCATGCAGCTTGCAGGCTCTTTTCTCTTTCATTATATTGTTGATTCTTTGGGTGGTTTTAGTTTTACTTTGGCAGTCACACATGCAATAGCTCTAATTTTCCCTGGAAATTTTGTTCTTTCTCAAATATTTTCCCCTAAGATTCAGCAGGGAGCTAATGCTTCTCAAATCTCTTATCTGGAATTACTAACTACGACTCCTAATCCTGGAAACTTTTCTGACTCAATAGAGACAGTTAGGTACATATGAGAAAACAACATTGGAACATTAACTCTGTCTCACAGTTCTTGAAAGGAGAGTAAGGCATGCATGCACAGAATAGGGAAAAGGTCTCAGGAATATACATAGTGCCAACTGTTGAGAGTAAGTTCCCTAGACAACAAGCATATAGAATCAATGGTAGGATCTGGTATGATTCAATGGGAAANATGCAATGTAAAATATGGGATGGATAGATCCATCTTTACCATACCTAGGAACTTATATTGGTGGAAGAAGTATGGTACAGTGNGATGGGAAAACAGTGCCTTATCAAAGTCCACTTTTACAGAGAGATTGAGACATGAGACCCTCTTGAGGAAAAGGGAACTGTATAACAGCATATCTTGCAGATATAAAGAAATTGTCTGGGTTTGAATATTGTTGTCCTTAAAGCACTGTACCCATGTCTGTTACTTTTAAACTTTGTAACTTCAAGTAGCTGCCAGCTAATATAAGTGCTGCAAGAGCAGGATGTGTCTGGCTTGATATTTAGTTAAGCTTGCAAAAATGCTGAACCCTATGTCTAGAGTAAGGTTTTATAGGGGGTGGGAAGTGTATTGGGGGAAGCATAAAGGGGAACGATAAGGGCTTTTGTAATGATTATGATGTATTTCTTAAAATATGATGTATTTTTTAAAAGTCAAAAATAGGAGCCAATAATAAAGCTGTTCATGTAAGCCTGGTAGGAAAAAAATAAGGAAGGCTTGAGCTATTTGGGGCCACTTATGTACAATCCACCTGGTGGTCAGAATTCCTCCTTGCACTGACAACTCTTCCCCATCTCAAGACCTGAACCCGAAGTTGAGGCAAAAGCATCTTCAACAAATGTGCTGGTCTAAACAGATGTCGGCAGGTAGAAGAATGCAAATAGATCCATATCTATCACCCTGCACAAAACTCAAGTCCAAGTGGATCAGATCTCAACATAAATCCAGATACACTGAACCTGGTAGATAAGAAAGTTGGAAATAGCCTTGAACACATTGTCACAGGAGGGAACATCCTGAACAGAACACCAATAACACAGACACTAAGATGTACAGTTAATAAATGGAACCTCATGAAACTGAAAAGCTTCTGTAAGGAAAAGACAACATCAACAGAACAAAATGGCAGCCTAAAAAATAGGAAAAATCTTCACCAACCCCACATCTGACAGAGGGCTGATTTCTAAAATATATAAAGAACTCAAGAAACTAGATATCAAAATACCAAATAATCCAATTTAAAAATGGGGTACAAATCTAAACATAGAATTCTCAACAGAGGAATCTCAAATGGCTAAGAAACATTTAAAGAAATGTTCAACATCCTTAGCTATCAGGGAAATGCAAATCAAAACAACTTTGAGATTCCATCTTACTCCTGTCAGAATAACTAAGATCAATAATACAAGTGGCAACCATGCTGGTGAGGGTGTGGAGCAAGGGAACACTCCTCCATTGCTGGTGGGAGTGCAAACTTGTACAGCCACTTTGGAAATCAATATGGCAGTTTCTCAGAAAATTGGGAATCAATCTACTCCAAGACCCAGCAATACCACTCTTGGGCATATACCCAAAGGATGCTCAATCATACCNCAAGGACACTTACTAGATTAGGTTCATAGCAGCTTTATTTGTAACAGCCAGAACCTGGAAACAACCTAGATGTCCCTCAACTGAAGAATCGATAAGGAAAATGTGGTGTACTTACACAATGGAGTATTACTCAGCTGTTAAAAAAAAATAATGACAGCATAAAATTTGCAGGCAAATACATGGAACTAGAAAAAAATCATCCTGAATGAGGTAATCCTGACCTAGAAAAACAAACATGATATGTATTCACTTATAAGTGGATATTAGCTGTAAAGTACAGAAAAACCAACCTACAATCCAGACCTAGAGAAGCTAAGTAACAAGGAGGGCTAGGCGGTGTCGGGGAGGGGGATGCATGAATCTCCCTGGGAAGGGAAAATAGAATAGATTTCATGGGTGGACTGGGGATGGGTGAGGATGGGAACAGGATGTTTCAGGTTTGGGGGATGNAGGAGGAGAGTACTGGAAGAGATGACTGTAATAAAAGGGGGGCATTTCAGGGTGAGGTAGAAACCTAGTGAAATGGAAACTCCCAGGACTCTACAAGACTCCTCGAAATAGGGGATACGAACCTGAACTGCCCAGCTCCTGTACCAGACAAGACTTCCAGTGGAGGGATTGGGACACCAACCCAGCCATGTAACCTTTGACCTACAATTTGTCCTGCCTTCAAGATATACTGGGGTAAAGGTGGCTCAGAAATTGTGGGAGTGGCCAACCAATGACTGACCCAGCCTGAGACCCATGCCACAAGAGGGAGCCCACCCCTGACACTGCCTCGAGAGCCAGGA
>LZPO01097641.1:19923-31956 GCA_001675575.1 Neotoma lepida
GCCTTAAACGTCAAAGTACTGTAGGTTTTACAGTCCCTTTCCCATTTACACTGGGTCCTCTTCTTAGTGAAAATCCCCATGAAATCCTTTTTGTGTATTTTGCACATACGTGTGTGTGTGTGTGTGTGCTTACATATGTGTACACATACATGCATGTGGAAACTAATAGTGACCCTCCTGTGATAGTATTCAGGAGCTATTCATTTAGTGGTTTTTGAGACAAGGCCTCTCAATAGCCTGCCAAGTAGGTGAGTCCAGCAAGCCCTGATGATCTGCCTACGGCTGCCTTTCCTGTGTCAGGATTATAAGCACATGATACCGTATTCAATGTTTTACCTGGGTGGTGGGAATTGAACTCAGATCCTCATGCTTGCACTGCAATCACTTTACTTACTGATTTATCTCCTCAGTCTATGGTCACCTTGCATATTTTATTTCCACCTTTCTGCCAGTTTTGCATTCCTTTTGGATAGTGTTTAAGTATCTTCCATTGTGTGTATCAGTCATATGTAATAAGTCATTATGTCATATATAACAAGTTATATATAAAAAGTCTTAGTTTAGCTCTTAAACACATTGGAAATTAATTAACTACTTGATTAATTAACCAATCAAGACTGGCATGCTTCTCCTTCCTACAACATTTATTTATAACATTTTTAACATCCTTATTTTATTTTGGGAAATGACCTCTTCCTTGTTTGGTTCAGGATGAGTTAATCAAATACACCAACCTATCTTGGTTTTCAGTTATGTCTAAGAAATTTTGACAATCCTTGGATGATACAATCTCATTCCATCCCTGTTAAGTATGAAATAANTACTGAATGGTTCTANGTGATGGGCGTGACTTCCTAAGTTATTGTGAAATAGGTACTGTAAGTGGTACCTTAGCCTCTTAAGAAATCTCTTACTGTGTGGAATGCCAGCTGCCATGTTGTAGGGACAGGTGTCTAGCCCCATGGAGTAGGCTATGTGGTGAGGAAACAGAGAGGCACTGTACCAGCTCATGTCCCTAACTTGACATCCATGTCAATGGATAGAAGTGAACTTCCATCCTTCAGGTAAATACAATAGCAGATATCTTGACTGTGGTCCCAATACTAAGCTCATGTTAGACACTCCCAGCTAAGCTGCTTTGAGACTTTTCACCTGAAAGACCTGTGGAGCAATAAATGGCTATTACCATTAAATAAATGAACNTTTTAATAAAGCAGCAGAAGATGGAATCAGAAACTAGCTGTCAGTTGGTGAGTGCTATGTAGGAGCCAGTATGAGTAAATCTTATTTTCACATAAGTGTTAACATTTTTCTTTCACATATATGGATCAGCAGGGATGGTTCTATTGGTCTTAGCTAAGCTTGTTCATTCCTCTACAGAAACAGGTTCACCTTTGGGGCTTTTATTCATGTGACCCTTGTTTCCACCAAACGGCTGTCTGGCTGGGAAATTTCATTCTTATGGAGCTGGCATAAGTACAAGAGAATAAGCCAAAGCTGGGGATGTCTTTTAAGACTCAGACAGGAACTGACTTTTTTTTTATTTCTACCTCATTCAGTCAGCCAAAACAAGTTATATGGTTCGATGTAAAGTTAAGAACAGAGACAACATTAGTGGGAAGGACTGCCGATGGTGTAGCCAAGACTGCGTCTGTGATTCTCTTGCTGGGGTGAGGAAGCGTTGGCACAACAGCCTGTCTGTCACAAGCCAGACTCCTGCTCCCCGGTGCAATAGACGAAATATCCGTTACANCTCCAGAGTTTATGTTGAAACCTAATCCCCAACTTGATCCCACAGAGCTTTAAGGACTACTCTCATAAGGTGGCCGTAGAGAGTTGACTTCTTCTCTCACCATACGCGAGGGTAGCAAGAAGGCACTATCAAAGAGGAATGAGCCTTTTCCAAGCAACAAAGCTGCTAACCCCTTGATCTTGGATNCTTCAAACTGTGAAAATGAATTCCACTGTTTATAATCTGTTTAGCCTGTGGTATTTTGTTACAGCAATATTGTTCAATATTGCAGGTACTGGGACATACATGTTCTAATCAGATGGCCTCTTCCAAGAATATAAACCTTACATGGCTCAAAGCCCAGTACTTCGTACATCATGTATGCTGGCCATGAGTCCTGACGAAACATGTCCTACCATGAGAGCAGTGATGTATTCTTGCTTCTCAGCCAAGAATTATTTTAGTTTCTGCCCATTTCTAACCCTATGTCTCCATCCTTCCTATCAGTTCTGTAAGCCCCAAATACCTTTCCAGCAGTTTCCCTCTGCTTTNGTCAGATGGAGTCAATTCTACAGCTTGCATCTATAATCCTAACAAATATATCTTACCTTTATAAACCTGAAGTCGGCTCTGAGCCAGGTTCACACACTTTCCAGTTCAGTCTAAGCAGTTTCCTTGTGGCATGTTGGTCTGATTGCTTTATTGTTTAGTTACCCTCATCTGAATATATTTCTGAAAAGCCTTCTCTGAAGTAGCAAACACTCCATGCCTGTTTGTTAGCGGAGAGTGAGGAGGGTATATTTGGGGTCTAGATGCTCTAAGTCTGTTATTGGAGCCCCNGGNTCCATTTGCTTTCACTTCTAACTTGAAATTTAAAAGCAAAAGCTTTCTTAGGGCTNGCCTGGTAAGACACTCCTCTTGTACCTTGTCAAGGCAGCCAGTTTTCGTCTCTGACTTGGAGAGACCTTCCTGTCTAGAGAGTTGTTTCCTTCCAGAAAGATGAGAAGAACAGTCAAAAGTGGTGAGCCGTGCTCCCAAAAGGAGCTGACCACTTGAGCCTTTTGCCTTCTATTTTTCAATGAGAAAACTTGCAGTCCCCTTTTCACTACACGCGTCTTGGGACAGAGACCAGCTCTACCCATCTCAGAAGAGACAGGGAACTCCATCTTGCACTGCGTCCCNAGGATGTTCTAAACCTCCCTTGTGATCTCTTTGCTCAGGTTATTTCAATACATGTCTCAATGCCACTTTTTTATTTTCTCAAATATAATTTTTGGGACACAGAAATAAAGGATGCTATGATATCTTTGATGTTGTTTTAGGGGCTTTCATCACAAATTGGAGGAAGCTAGTGTCTTCTCTGTTCAGCTAAACAGAAGGTTTTCATATGGATCATGACTGATGTATTCAAAGCTGTACAGCTGGTCAGGGTCAACACAGACTGAAAGCCATGTCTATGTAATTCTAAAGTAGCCCTTCACAGACACCACAGCCAGTGCCCTAGCTTTAGCCTAACCTCTCACATCACAGGGTTTCAAAACCTGTAAGACCTTATGATTTGTTTCCAACTGAACCTCTCATTGTAAGAGGTTCTTTGAATTCTTCAAAAATGCCTTAAAAGCTTCCAGTAAAAAGAGGAAGGAGGAACAAGTGACAGACACTGTCCATGTATTACTCTGGGTCCCTCCATCTGTTTTAACAAGAGCAATTCATATTCTGTTTTATGTGCTAGAGCTCAGACTAATAGTTTAAAAGGGTTACCTTGGATTTACAAGTTACTGAATCACTTAGTGGATTCATGGTTGGGGAGAGTAGTTAGGTGGTGGGTCTTAGTCTCAGAAAATAACAATGCTAAGCTTTCCCCCACACCTTGTTCTCAGTGGCCACTTTACTAATTTTCCTTCTTGAGATCTTCTGGAACTTTTCCTCAACCCCANCCCTATATTCATAACATCAATATCCTTAAGCTTTTAGGCTCCTTTTCTTCATTCTACTTAATCCTCAAAAAGCTTTAAGNNACAGACAAGAGGGTTCTCACAAGAAATAAGCAATAAAAATACAGGTATGAAATATTTAAATTGTACTGTTTTCCTCTTTGTCAGACTTGGAATANNGACAGTCCCTAATGGGGAGGTAGACNCTGACCCTCCATCACACATCTTCTCAAATTAAATACCTGACAGCCTGGAGACATGCCTAGGACTGTTCTTGACGTGAAGGAAAAAGGATGCTGACAGTGTGAGAACTAAAGACACTGGCACCAAGAAAAAGACACCAAGTCTGAAATGATAGCCACTTCTGAAAGAGAAACCCATGGGATGTCTTGGGAGGGGGCGATTGTAAACATCTCCCTCTAGAAACAGGATATTGACTTGCTCTCCAGTTGGCTTTATAATTCTCTTCGTGGTGTCTCACTTCTCTAAAACATGTTTTGTCATGAAGGGAGTTCTCAAAGTTTCATTTTTAGACTAATAGCTTTCCCAAGAAGCACGATCTGGAGCAGCCTTGTGATACGGATGAATCACTGATGTGAAGGGTAATTAGAGAAGCTTCATACAAGTACTCGCCAACTCTAGCATTAATTAACTGTGGAGCTGATTCCATGCAAGGGCCTAGCCACACTCCCAGTGCAATTACTCAGAGAGGCAAGAGTGCAGGTAAGGGCTGCTGCCTTCCGCTCGNTCTGGCCACACACATGTGGTTGTGATCATGTTGCTGCACTTCTAGGCAATAATCAATATGGTTCCACTTCTTAATGTTTAAACCTGTCCTCACTTACTTCACCATCAGGTGGAGAAACTGAGGCAAGGGGAGATTCAGTAAAGCAGGAAAATGGGCTTTAAACAGCTCTGACGGGTNTTGATAACTGAAGCAGTAAAACAGAAACAANGCACAGATGCAAAATTAGTGAGAATAAAACACTTAAGACCCCAGAATGATTTTGTATATATTACACAGGAAACAAAAGGGAAGGAAATGCAAGCTCCAACANTTGGTGTAGAGGCATGGCTAATCCACATTCACTGAAACAAACACTATACATAAGTACAAAGCACCTGTGTNTGATNCTTATTACATAGNAATCAGGTGAGCTTTGTAGTCTATTTTCACTAGGTATTTCTGCTGTTTCACNTGGGGAGATGCATCAGCACAGTGAGCNGTGTAGCTTTATGTAGCTTAACTAACCTCTCTGATCTTGAATCTCATTCNTTCCATTTAAAAGAGACATAATCATAGTTGTTACCTCATAAGATTTGGGGTTTAAGTATGTATATGTATCCATGTATGTGCTATGCATATAGGTGCATATACATGTGTATGGAGTGAATTTTTAGACAGGGTCTCCCAGTGTACTAGGAACTTGCTGATTTGGCTACGCTGTCTACTGGTACATGCCCTGCCAACTCTGGATTTTTATGTGGCTGATGGGGATCCNAACTCAGGTTCTCAGGCTTGTACAACAGACATTCCACCCTGTAAGCCATCTCTGTAGCTTGTTTTGAGGAAGATAGTGTGTATAAAATGCTGCACATGATGTACGGTGCTGAACATAGCACACNTCAACTAGAAACCAGTACTTTTGTTACTGTTATTACTACTGCAACACATTTGCCAGCAGTACTGAAACTGAGTGTGACTNTTTTGAATAAGCTCTAGGATAATTCACATACAAAGAACTATAAAAAGGCCTATTTCCACCTGAAATTTATTATAAGGAAATAATTCAACAGAGGCATGAGGCAAGGTGTAACTTGCATTTGATTGGTAGTATTATCTCTAGTAACCTTGAAGTTTTTTGAAGAAAGAAACTGTCTTGAAACTATCTCCCAAAATAATATGGAAACTGGGACCAGAAAACTAGAATGCTTCATCTCTCCAAACATCAGCACCTTTAGTGACAATCAGACACTCCCCAAAGCTCCAAAGTGAGCATGTGTTAGGATTTTCTCTTATACACATCTAGATGTGTATAAGAGACAGGGTCTAGTAAAGAGCTAACGGCCAGTACCTAGGAAAGAGAAGGATAGGTGGGGCTGACGGGAAGATAGAATAAATAGGAAGAAAAATCCAGGCTTGAGAGAAAAAAGAATAAGAGGAGAAGAGAGGTGAGAATGAGGGAGACTCTGGGGGCCAGCCAGGCAGCTGCCAGCCATTAGACACAAGAAGCAGTGAAAGTAAGATATATAGAAAGAAAGAAAATAAAAAGCCCAAGGCAAAGGGTAGATAAAGGGAAACAGGTTAATTTAAATTAAATGAACTAGCCAGAAACATGCCTAAGCTAGGTCAAGCATTCAAAACTAGTAAGTCTCTGTGTCATGATTTGGGAGCTGGTTGGTGGCCCAAAAGGAAAAGCCTGATACATATGATGGTATAGACGACTTGGTGCTCAGTACTCCCTAGCATGTGTGCCCAGCTTTTCATCTGTCTCTTATACACATCTAGATGTGTATAAGAGACAGCTCTGGGGGCCAGCCAGGCAGCTGCCAGCCATTAGACACAAGAAGCAGTGAAAGTAAGATATATAGAAAGAAAGAAAGTAAAAAGCCCAAGGCAAAGGGTAGATAAAGGGAAACAGGTTAATTTAAATTAAATGAACTAGCCAGAAACATGCCTAAGCTAGGTCAAGCATTCAAAACTAGTAAGTCTCTGTGTCATGATTTGGGAGCTGGTTGGTGGCCCAAAAGGAAAAGCCTGNTACATATGATNGTATAGACGACTTGGTGCTCAGTACTCCCTAGCATGTGTGCCCAGCTTTTCATATGACGGTATAGACCATANGNTGCTTANTAAGTACGTCTTGCTGGACATATCTATTTATACTGAAGGCTTTTATCAAAAAATCATAAACATGAAATAATTACAGACTCTCTGATACTAATGCTCAGAATTACTTTAGTTACTTATTCATATCTGCTATCAGTGAAAAGCAGCAAAAGGTGACTAAAGTGTTTTAGTGTCTTTGATCACAGAGAAATGATTCTGAGTGGAATGGGCTCAGTGTCACAGCTTTATGTGGTTTATCTTGACCATAGGAACAATAGCAATCTAGCATATTTGCTGCCTGGGAAAAACAAAAGAACTCTTTGGTAGAAGCTTAGTANCTTCTCTGATCCATGATGAGAGGGTGAGAAATACTTTCTGAGAACATAAGAGATTCCACCATCTTTGAGAAATAAAACCTGCACACAATTGTCTAAATTTAAAAAAAAAAGAACTTACTAAATAAATAAATAAATTTAGAGTTTCTTTTAATGTTATGCTTAGCAAATAAACCACATTGTAATGGACTTTTCTGGTTCCCTAGTAATAATNCATCAGAGTCAAAACTGGATTCAATTTGTACTAGATTCTGGGTTAGAAGTAGGTGCAGGTCTAGACTTTACTAGCAAATAAATAGAGGGAAGAGTGAGCAGAAGACAAGATTATGCATTACAGATATGGAGACATTGGCTGAAAAGGTTTAACAGACTTGGAAAAGGATGCAAAGGCTTGACTTTCTTCCCACTATCTATTAGCACAATCATCTAGAGAAAATATACTGGCTAAGAAAAGAACAATCTTGACCCTGGAGAGATNGTNTTCTTACAGGGAAAGCNNATACAAACTNTATTTGTCCTGAAAGTATTGGTAGTATATCTAAAAGACAAAACTCCAGNAGCTATAATATATANAGAACTCATAAAAACAAAAAATAAAATGTCCAGTAAAGACATGAACAATATGANCAGAAAAGTATTTATATCAACAATANAGAGGGCCAATTAAAANGTATTNAATTTGCAAACATGAGTTTAGCAATAGTTTCATCATAATATAGGGAACAATCATTCTTTTAAGTTAATAAATTAAATAATATAAAATGAGAAACTATACTGGAGACCTCCATACAACTCTTTAATATTTGAACATCCAACCTTAACTCTCCACCAGCACTCTTTTGCATGCACAAGGCAATGGATATGAGACTGCTTCTATTAGCCTTATCTATAGGCTGTCTCTTATACACATCTAGATGTGTATAAGAGACAGGTGTGTGTGTGTGTGTGTGTGTGTGTGTGTGTGTGTGTGTGTGTGTAAAAGCATAAAAATATATACAGTCACAGTACTTCACTCCGTTTGCCTCTGTGGTACAGAAGCAGGCAAGTGGGAGTCAGATACTGTCAAGGAAAACTGGAGATGAACCACTGATATTTTAGTACATTTAGTACAGGAATAATAAATATATAAATATGAATATAGATGAAAGTTAACCAAANNAAAAAGAAAACACAGCTTATAGCATATGCCAGTCAGAAAACAGAGACCTGGTATATCACTGTTTCCAGCAAGGGAAGCTATCTTGTGATGAGCTCTGTGTGATGGCTGAAATCTCAGGAACCTGGGTTTACTGGATCAGGGACAATACAGACAACACAGCATCCTGGGCGGTAGCATTTTGCACCTTCTCTGGAACCCTTCCCAGGGACTCTCCCATCAGCTATGTAAAGATGAGGCTTAATCAACCAGTTGTTGCCCAGATTGGCAGGAAAGATCACAAAACTCACAAGCATACATATACACACAACATTTTTTTTTAAGTATCATGCGCAGCTTTATTTTAGGAGTCCTTTTATGTTTTAAGGCCTTCTCTCTGACAGGAAAAAATAGACGGAAAGTAATCATGGGGGAGTTTGTAGGATGCTGCAANAAAGTTGCTTTCTGCTGCTGAAATAGGAGAACAGTACCATTTCTGGAAACTTGCCTCTNACTGGGTGGAATCAGGCACTCCAGTGTCCTCTCACAGATTGCCAAAAATCTGAACACTGACTCTCAGGTCTCTTCCATAATAAAGTTATGNTTATACAACTATTAATGATGGANAGTGCATTTTAGTTAAGCAATAAAGTCTCTAGTCTTANTGGGGCTGGGGATTACATATAATAAGAGTTCACACATGGAAGGTTCTGGAAGGTTCTCTATAGTTCAGGATGGAGCAATAAATACAGCTATTAAGGGCCAAGATGCCNGAGTCAGGCACACTGGCACTGTTACTTCGCCTTTGCTATTCGCTAGCTATGAAAGTTAGGGTACATGGCATCACCTCTATGAGCTCCAATTTCTTCTTTGCAATGGGGTTAACATAGGAGCTACAAAAACAGAATTTGACCCCAGCCCTCTGAACCCACATCTCAGCTCTGCCACTAGCTCCCTGTGTGACCATGGGTAAGTTCTCACCTATATGAGAGGAAAGTTCACCCACTGTTGGGTCTCAGGAAGTCCATATATCCATAATGAGGTCAAGCTGGATAGAAGGATTTCTGGCAGTTCTGACAAAAGCCAGCATCCCCCAGGAACCTGTGAGACAGGTTTCCTGTCCACCAAAAGAAGTCATGTCCTTTGTCCCTGGCAGAAGGACACATGGCTCTGCATTGACATGTTCCTATGGTCTGTATATCAAAGTCCATGCTGGCCTCCAGGCTCCCTCAGCATTTGTGAACATTTCCTGTTCACAAGCATTTGTTATACANTTTAAAGTCCCCACACTAACGTCCCACCCCAAACACCCAAGCATGCTCCCTCCTCCTAGCTGCTATCCTCCTTATACCCCGCTACTCTCCCTTATTCTCTCCCTCTCTCGTTATCTCCACTGTCCATTTTAGGGCCTTCTCTTGCTGTTGTCTGTGATTACTACTTTCCCAGNCCTGGCCAGAACTAGTCTGTTTCTCTTTCTGCTCTGGACTCTTCCAAATGTCTCTGTATATTTTTCCTCTCTTTTACCCACAATAAAAACCCTCAACCATGGAGTAGCCATTTCAGCAGTTTCTTTACTGTGTCCCCTCACATACACCCACCATATAAGGATTGACTGAATTAATAAATGTTATATTATATATGTATATATATTATATTTAATGTTCCTAACAGTATAAGGTATATAATAGATATGCAATATATGATATCATGTTGCTATTAATTCAATATCAGTGATGCTGTTAATACAAATAACTCCCAGAAACAATTTTTTTCATGTTCAAATGGAAGTCAGGCCAGATCCCTCTATTCNGAGAGAGCTTGCAAAGTCAAAAGTCTAGATGGCCATGGATTGACAAACACAGATGTCCTCAGAGAGCCAAAACAAGTGCCTACTTGAAACCTATAATAAGACAAATTGGTAGAAGTTTAATGGAGTTTCCATTTCACAGTGAGGCAGACACTGCACTGGCCTAGGCAGATAGAACTCAAGGATGGATTAGGATGGACAGATGTGAGATAGGAGTGCCAGTACACTACTCTCGAGTAGACTTTGCATAAGGATAGAATTCTAGAAAGAGCCATATTGTCAAGTATTTGTCTCTATAAATAGCCTAAAAAATTACTATTAGAAAGTAATTGGGTTGCACTAATATCTAGTATATCTCATTTTAATGTTAACTCCTGAATCAACTTAAAATATATTGAGGTTTATATATCTGGGACTATTTTTGGAACTGGGTATATGACCAGGAACACTGTAGGTTGGATTCCTAGACTCAAAGGGATGATACATTAAGGAGAAACACAAAAAAGAGAACAGACGGTTCTGGGTAAGAATAGTGAGCTACATACAGGAGGCTAGGAACCCAGGAGAATAGAGACAGGCCCAGGGAGGAGGAGGTGTTAGCAATGTGGAGGAAGTTAAAGATGATCACTTTTGGCCACAGTGTAAGAAGGCCCTGGGAATGGCTACATTTATNAGAGAAGTCTTTTGTTTGTTTTTGTTTTTATCAGCCAGGGTGCATCCTGAGTCTGAATTGGGGGGAAAAATCAAGGAATGAGGATACTGAGGTCCAGCTTGTAACATTTTTTCCACAAGTTACACACCAGGGTTCACACTAAGCCTGTAAGATAACAGAAATAGTAACAGACGGCTGCCTCTCAGGGCTGCTACTGGCATTGTGTTCCCATAGCAGCAGATGGGGCTGGGGAAGCAATAAGCCAGGAGGTACCCTCCTCCAGGGTCAGCCCCAGATTCTTTCCTTGTAGGTGCAGAGATAAAGGAAAGNTTAGCATTTATCCCTAACCTTTCAGTTACATCAAAAGCCATCACACTTGAATCTCACAGCCATTCATCGTTTCCTGGGTGTCCGACCTTTGATGAATTCAATGAACACCAGGGTACCATTTGGAGGTTATAGTGTTGCCAGTCTGATTTCTGAAATGTACCCTCAAGTGAAAGATCCCACTGGAAATCTAGCTACTTTTATTCAGTCTTTTGATTAAGATTCATAATTAAGTTATAAAGCACATTTGATTATCATGTTCTTTAGACACAGCAATTTCACTATTGCCCATTTGAGCACAGAATGCNAAATGCTAGATATGATGTGGCTTGTTCTTCACAATGCTAAGACAATGCTAAATATCTATCGAGAATGAGGAAGGTCCAGTTTAAAGGCTTTCATGAGTTCCTAAATGAAGTGAGACAATGCCGAAGGAAATGACAGCATAGTGCCTGAAATGTGNCTGCTATTACCTTCATGGATAGTTCTTAATTAGCAAGCTCCGACTAGGGTTCAAATAACTTTTATGTGTACAGTAACAACTATCCTCCTAACCATCTTGCAATGTCACAATGATCAGTCCATTTATATTGAATAGTGAAGGAAAAGAGAGTGGAAGTAACCTGCTACAGTAAAGAGGCAGAGGGAGAAATTTTACTTGCATCAGAAAGGGTAGAAAATGCCAGTTGTTTTTATCTGACCATCACTTGTTCAATTTGGTGTGGAAGCACATTGATTTCCATTGGGGAATTACCCCACCCAAATAAGGAGCTGAAGGGTGTCCTACGCTCAGTGTGAACACACCCACTTGCCCAGTGCATAGTCCCTGTCAGCTAACCAGCAAGGGATAGCTAGACAGTGAGCCAANCAGCGCCACAGTCCATCAGGCCTNTAGAATTGGCTGTGACTGGGAGGTCAGACACCCTTTCTGCTCTTCATGAGGAGCAATAGAAATCCAGAGGTACTGAGAGTCCTATCTGGGGNAGCTCACCAGAGAAAGAGACCTTTGACCCTGTCTTGCTGAGCATAACAACTGTCTCTTCCTCTCTTTTCTAGTACAGAAAATATGCTTGGATTATTTTTTATGCTTAAGGCAGGTTTTAGTTATTTGATTTAAAAAAAAATCAACTGAAGAATGGATTAAGAAAATGTGGTACATATACACAATGGAATACTACTCAGCAGAGAAAAACAATGACCATATGATATTTGCAGGCAAATGGATGGAACTAGAAAATATCATCCTGAGTGAGGTAACACAGACTCAGAAGGATAAATATG